>SRPW01000160.1:0-35341 GCA_018360225.1 Claviceps pusilla | reverse complement strand
AGCCTTAATTTCTTATATAGCTTATCTATACCTTTCCCTTTAATTTCCCTTACTATTTAAAAGTAAAAAAAGCACTAATTACTATACTCTTCTTTATTAAATATAATAAATTTAAAGATATTTCTTATTAATAAAGCATTAATTTTCTTTTAATTAAATACTTTAAATAGTTATTTCTTAATAGTAATCTTTCCCTATTTATATAGGTTAACTACTAGCTTTTAATTACCTTTTTCTTTTTTAGTAAGGAAACTTATAGTATTAAGTTTCTTATTATTCTAATTAAAATCTTTAATATAATTTAAAATAAGTAGGTACTTTTTAAGTTTTTTATATCCTTATTATAATAGTTTTTATAGTAATTAACCCTAATTTATATTAGCAATCTCTATCTTATTTTTCTTATCTTTATTATTAATATTTTCTATATTTATAGGCTTTTTTAAGTTATAGTAGTATAGCTTTATTATTATTAAGTAGAATTTTATAAGTCTATAAGGTAATTCTATAGTATAGGTTTTATAATTAAATAAAAGTAATTTATAAAGGCTATATTAACCTTCTTTTTTATATTAAATATAGACTTTTAATTATAGTAATAGTAAGTATAATAAAAGAATATTTAAACTATTTTATATATTAAGGGTATTAAAGACTTACCTTTATATAAGGTAATACTAAGCTTTATTAATAGCTTTTTATAATAAAGTAGCTTTTTATACTACTAAAAGACTTAAGGGTAAATTATATATTATTTATAAATATACCTTAAATATAAGTAAAGTTAGTATAAAGCTATTAAGTTTAGTAGAGTTATTAATAGCTTTAATAGCTATTTATAGTCTTTAAAAAGGGCTAAGAAGGTTTTTTACCTTATTCTTAATAATATTATATACTTTTTAAAGGGGGGTATAATATCTCTTAACCTTTTTAATACTATAGTATACCTTAATAGAAACCTCTTCTATATTAATAGCTACTTAGTATATAATATACTAGAATTCTATAAAAGTAAAGTTCTTTTTAATATTATAAATAATATTATTAAGAGAACCTAAATAAGTATTAATCTAGCACTCTTTTAATATATTTTATAAATCTTAGGCTTTCTATTTTTAGAGCTTAAGGAAGTATATAGCTTAGAATATAGTTATTATATTAATAATATATAGCATAGGTTTATTATTAATTTAAAGAATATTAATAATAATCTTATAGTTAAAATCTATATTATCTTTTAGTGTAAGCTTATATTATTTTAAGGCTTTATTATAAAGTTAGTATTAATAATATTTATAGAAAAGTCTTTTAATAATCCTATTAGTTACTAATTTACTAGCTTTTTATAATAGCTTTATAAGTTTAATAACTAAGGGATAGCTAAAATATTAATATAATTAATATATTTTAGCCTTTAAGAGGTAAAAAGTAGTAGCTTTATTAGCCTTAAGAATTTACTAAAGGTATCTCTATTTTTATATAATTAGGACCTTGTTTATGCCTTAAATTAGTATATTCTTAAGGTTATTAAGCTTTATATTTATTTAATTTATATTAAAGATATAGATTAGAAAGGGGGTAGCTATATTAATAATATAAAATTTAATTATTTTAAAGGTAGTAGGAATATATAAGATTCCTAAAGAAATTACTAAACCTATACTAAAGTTAACTATATATTAGCTAGTAGGCTTAATCTTTAGATATAGTATAAGTCTTTATAAAGCTATAGCTTATAATACTCTTACTATAGAAATCCCTACTACTTTTATATTTAGTATAATTCTATAAAAAATATAACTAAAATACTAGTTATTTAAAATAAAGTAATTTATTTTAAGGGTTTCTTTTTATATTATAAAGGTTATACTAAATAATTTATAAGTAGTTATATTACTCTTAAGCATATATAAAAGGGATTAAGCTTAAAAAAAGGTTAGTTTTTTATAAAAATCTATTTAATTAAATAGTTTAAATAGATTTAGTAGTAAATATATAAGAAATTATATAAATATTAGCTTAAGGGTTATAGTATTACTTATTAGTATAGTAATATAGGTATTTAATGCCTTTTAAGCTAGGTACTTATCTTCCTTAGTATTAGTTATCTTAGGTTTTTGCTTATATTTAAAGAGAAATATATTAAAACTATATTTAAAGGGAATTCCTTTATAGTTCTTACTCTTTTATTAGTAATTCTTCGCTTTTTACTATTTTTATTTTATATAGAATATTAACTAATATTCTACTTATTAATATATAAAATAGTTATATAGAAAGCGTAATTTTTATAGTAATTAGCCACTAGGGCACTAATTAAATAGTTATTTATATTACTAATTAGTAAATATTATTTTATTATTATTTTTTATTAGAATTAGTATAGAAGATAGCTATTATAATATTTTAATTAATTTATTAGTATATAAGTATTTATAAAGGTCTTTAATAACTCCTTTATAAGTTAGAGTAAGGTTAAATATAGTAAGCTTATATTTAAAAACACTATTAATAGTAGTAATAAGCTATTATTAAAGCTTTATATTTACTATAAAAGTATTAAAAATTCTATAATAGATATAGTAAAGTTATTTTAGTATTTAGTTAAAGTATTAAAGCTTAGTTTTCTTAGGGTTATTAATTATAACCTTTCTAAAGGGAAATACTATTTTATTTAATATAGTAAAACTACTAATTACTCTTAGTTTTAAAGTAATTCCTAATAGTATTAGTAAGGTTATAAATTATTAATTCTTTTTTAGTAAGTTTATTAAAATAATAAGTAAAAGCATTCTCTTTTAGTATAATTAAACTAGCTCTTACTTATAATATCTAAGGAATATTATTTTATATATATTAATCTTTAAAGATATTTATTTTTAAAATAATAAAGTTATATAGTTTTCTACTATATTTCTTATTAATTATATAGCTTTTATTAATTTCTTTAAGAATATAGTAAATTTAGTTAGGGGTTAGGTTTATTAGTAGTGTTAACCCCTTTAGTGGTTTTACTTAGGCTTTTTATATTAATAAGTTTAATAACTTAGATTCCTTATAAATCTATTAATTAATTAATTAGGAATTATTAATAATGCTTCTTACTTATAAAGAAATAGGAATTTATAGTTAGTATTATATAAATTAACTTAGGAACTAGTATTTAATTTACTCTTTTAATATATTAATAAAAGTAGTAAGGAAAGTAATATATTATATACTTTATATTAATAATATTAGTATATTATTAGTAAGAAGGAAGTTTTATAAGTTTTTTTATAATATTATTAATATTTATTAAAAATCTTTAGTAGTTTAACTTTTAAAGTTTTTATAAAAAGTATTAAAAAGTTAGAGGTTTTTTTACTTTAAAATATTATATTAATAAAGAATAAAAGCAGCCTAATTATTAATATATTACTAATCCTTATATTTCTTTAGTATATTATTTTAGTATACTTTTTATTTTAAGGTAAGAATATTTATATATTTATATATTATCTTAAAAAAGGAGTTTAATAATACTTATAATAAAGTAGTATTAGGGGTACGTTATATAAGATTCCTTAATAAATCTTAGAATTCCTTATTACTTTTATATAAAGATATCCTTATAATTAAATATTTAATATAGTTTTTAACTAGCTTTAATTAAGATTTAGCGTTTTAGTTTTATAATTCCTATATAAGCTTTAGTATAATAAAGGGTTAGTTAGTAAGATAATTAAAGGTTTTCTTATAAATAATAGTATAAATTATAAGGAATTTTATATTTTAAAAGGTTAATACTAGCTAAACTAGTAAAGAAATCTATTTTTATTATAAAAAAGCTATATTTTTAAAAGTTTAATACTAGCTAAACTAGTAAAGAAATCTATCTTCTTTTAGTATAAATTCTCCCTATAAGTATAATAAAAGTTCTATCTCTTCTAAGTAAATCCTTATAAATCTATAGAATAATATATTCTAAGGATAAATATAACCTACTAATTAGTATTAGTATTCCTTAAAATACTAGTAATTCTCTAAGGAATACTAGGTAGATCTATAACTTAGTAATATAATATAGAGTTTAGAAAGGTATTTATAAAAAGGTTTAATTTTATTATAATTAGTACTATTTAAAGGGGGTATTTTATAGCTAGTGTTAAGGCTATAAAAATACTATTAGATTCTATAGTAAAAACTCTGCATATATAGACTAATTAAAAGAGTTAGATTCCGTGGCTAATATAGCCGTAAATCTAGCTCTTCCTAGCTGTGCCACGTTGTCATAGAATGCAGCGATTCTAATATAAATATTAATAAATAGCTTTATAATATTTAATAATATTCTTTAATACTTAAATTACTTAAACTATATTTTTAATATTTATAAGCTTTGTATTTAATTAATTTTTTAAAGAATTTATAAGCTTATTTAAAGCTTAAAAAATTAATAAAATTAATACTTATTATAATTATATTCTTATTATAATTATACTTTATATAAAGGTAATAATAAGCTTTAATATATTTCTTTATTTAATATAAGTTAATATTTAAAGGTAATACTATAGTATTATTATACTTACTATATAGTAATTAAAATAAGAAATATTATAATTTATATAATAATTTCTTATTTATTTATTAAGTTTTATTTAAAGCTTTATAAGTTCTATTATATTTATTTATATACTTTTACTTATAAAATATAGCTTTTATTTAAAATATATAAAGAAATCTATAAGTTATTTATTTAAATATTATTTAAGTCAGTCTAGCTTTATAATTATATATTTTTTTAATAAAACTTTATAAATATAATATCAAAGTAATTAAAGAAATAGCTTAATATATATTAATAGTTATTATTATTAATACGCTAGTTAGGCTGTTAGCTTAATTTTAGTACTACTGCTACTTAAACTATATAGGAAAAACCCTAGTATAGGGAGGAAAACCTATATATAGCTATTATTTAGGTTCTATAGCAAAGCTATAGTTACTTTATACTAGTTTTAACTATAAAAAGTAATATACTACTAGCTAAACTTAACTAATATTATAAAAGAGTATATAGTATAAAATAGAAAGTAAACTAGGTTAGTAAAGGTATAGTAGTACTATAAGATACCCTTAAAGGTAGTTTATATATTATAGTAAGTTACTTTAAGTATTTAGTTTATTTTTTATACTAATTCCTAGCTAATTCCTTTAAGTTATTACTCCCTTACCTAAAACCTTCCTTTAGCTTCTATATCTTAATAGTATTAGTTATATTAGCTAATAGCTAGTTATTATTAAACTAACTATTAGCTAATTATTAGTTATATAATAAAAAAAGAGAAATATATATACCTTTCTTTCTATTAATTCTAACCTTTTTTTTTTCTTTCTTATTTATTTATTACTTTTATTATAAATATATTCTTATTTTTATTTTTATAATAATACTGCTTTATTACTACCTTTAACTAATTATAGTATTATTAAAAATACCTTTTATTTTTATAAATAAATTAATTATTATACTTAAAGTAAGTATTATTCCCTTTTTAATATATTACTACTACTAACCTATATATAGCTAGGCTAATTATAAGCCTAGCCCTATAAAGCTTACTTAATATAAGCTAAAAATATTAAAAAATAGTGCTATAGTACTAAAGGTTAGTATTCCCTTTAAACTTATACTACTACTATTATTAATTTGAATAAGTATTAGTAGTATATACTTTAAGTATATAAAAGTAAAAAAGACTTATTTAGGTATAAGTATTATATCTTTTATTTATATTAATAGCTAGGTAGGGGCTAATTAGTTCTATAGCTAAATCTAAATATTATATTATACTAGGAGGCTATTAAGTAAGTAATAAATATATAGGACCTCTATACCTTTAGGGAATCCATTAATATAAGTGTAAGGCGGCTTAGCCACGGTCCGGCTATAGTATTGGTGCGGTGCTGACTTGTAGGCAGGCTAAGGAGTATGACGCTGCTTAGAAAGAGGCGGTCCAGCTCATATTAATAGTTTTTATTAAACTTAAAGAATAATGCTATTTATATTTAAATTTTAAGTAATAAATTTTAATAAATAAAAAACTATTTATTATAATTAATATTAATAAAATCTAAATTAGCCTTTAGTTTATATATTATAAAGCTTTATTAAGCTTAAAATAAAGCCTTATTTTTATTATAAAGATTCCTTATTAAAAGTAGCTTATATTTAAGTTATATTTAATTAAAGTATATTAAAGTATTTATAAAAAATACTTAGTTTATTATAATTATATAATAATATAATTTTTTAAGCTAAGCTACTATTAAAATAATAGTTTTATAAAAATAATATAAGTTTTATAAATTATTTAATTATGCTATTTATTTATAATATTAAAAGTTTATTATAATAGTTATATATAAATAAGTATTATAAATAGTATTAAAATAAATAATAATTATTATAAACTAGCTTAAATAACTTTTATAATTTAATATTAATAAAGTTATTATTATTTTTAAAAAAATTATTATTTTCCTTTATTATATACTTATTTTATATATAATATATATTTATAGGGTTTACTCTATAAATATAGTAAGTTACCTTATATACTCCTTTCCTGCTCCGCTAAGGATCCAAACCTCTAGCTTAAATCTATCACGGCCCTTAAAGAAAGTTTAATATTAGTTTAATATTAATATTATAGTAAAGTTACTATTAATATATACTTGAAGTATATTTATTAAAACAAAACATATATAAAAGTAAGTAATTTAGTATTTAAGTAATTATCATATAAATATTAACAAAACTTATAGCTACTATATATAAACTTTTATTAATATAAAATAAATAATTTTATATATAAAGAAAACTTACTTCATAGCTTTATTAATAATTTTAAAAACAATTTAAAGCTTTTAATAAATATAAGTTTTCTTAATATAAATTTATAATCATTAATTTTAAATAAATAAAATATATCAATAAATAAAATATATCAATAAATAAAATATAATTACATTGTTAATAAAATAAATAATAAAAAAATCATAATTTAAATTATAAAAATTAGCTTAACTTTATCTTTTTAGTATAAGTATTAAAATTATTTTCCTAAAATTATAATATTATTAAAGAATTCAATAAATTAAGAATTTTAAAAATGATGTAAAAACAATATATAGTTTAGTATTTCTATGCTTTAAATAAACAAATAATTTATAGTATATATTTACCTTAGTTTACTATATTATTAAATTAAAAGTATAGTTTTTATATAATTATATATAATTGTTATTATAATAATCAATATATTATTATTAAAGCTTATTTATTTCTTAAAGTAGCTATAGGTTTATTATAAGCTTTTTATAAAAATAAGCTATATATTTTAGAACTCTAAGCTATTAATAAGTAGTTTATTAATATATAATAAAAAATATACTTCATTAACAATATTTATATAGTAAAATATTTTATAAATTTACTTTAGCTTAAAGCTATATCAACCTTATAATTACAATAAATTAAAGGTATATTAAGCTTATAATAATTAAAATAAATATGAATCAGATAATTAAAAATAATATATAAATAACTTTATTTAAAGTTTATAATAAGTAAATAAAAAGATATTTCACTTAATGTATTTTACATATATTTAACTAAAAATAAATAACTTATATTTTAATAAGCTATTATAAAGCTTAATAGTTTTACTAGTAATATAAAAGTTAAGTGTATATTTAATTATTACAAAATAATATTAAAGCTAACATACCTATATTATTGCTTTATTTTTATATACTTTATTTAATAAAAATATAAAAGAACTAGTTTTCTTAAACCTATATTTATAAGTGATTATCTTAATATCCTTGTAGATTTTAAGAGCGGAGCATTGCTCCGGCCTCCTGTCAGATTCACGTAATAGCGACGTTGCAATGTTGTATGTTTTTGACCTGTACCTGTCTTCGTACCCGGCAGGCAGGTACAAAGACACCCTAAGCGTACCTGCCCACCCAGATACTTCCTGTTTCTAGACAAGCCCCGCTCAAACGCCTGGCATGTCACTACCACGCGGTGACGTGATTGACACGCTCGCCACTGTTCCCATGCGTCTTTCATTGCATTGGTGCTTGCTCACCAAGTGTCACCTACGTCGTCATCACTACGGCAGCCGCGAGGACGTGAATATAACTTTCCCATCATAATCTGCCTTTCGTTGTTCCCAAACTTTTCACTATCCTCATCTCTCATCATCTCTCCTCGGATGCTTTTGATTGCCTTAAGTTGTACGAACCCAGAACTCTAAAATCCGAATCCGTTGTTCTATTGCCCCCCTACCTTCTGTTTTTTTTTTCCTTCCTTTTTTCGTCCCTTCTTCTTTGAGAAACAAAAGAAAAAGAAAGAAAATGAAGTGTTTCGGTATTGTGATTATTGCTGGCTTGGTTTTCTCTAGTGCTTCTGCAAGCACTTGGTTTCCAGGCTCAAAGGCAGGTTCGTCTATCTGTCTAGTGTCATTCCATCCTCGAAATTGAATCATGAGATTGCCTGAAGCTAAGGTCGTGTGGTCGCAGTATACAACAAATGGCATCAGACCGAGCTTGAAAGATGGCTTACTGATCATGATGTCTCTTACCCTAAGGCATCCGACCGCAAAGACTTAGAGTCTCTGGTCAAAAGTCACTGGGACGATGTTGTTGCTCAGCCATACAGTCGTTGGAGTATCGCTGAGCTGACTGCCTATCTGCGAGAAAAGGGTCAAGATGCACAGACAGTAGCCGAAGAATCCAAGGACAGCCTGTTGTCGCAGGTAAAGTCTAACTGGTACGAAACTGAGGACGCTGCGGTGCAAGGATGGGCGAACGCCAAGGATTGGATGTTGGACACATGGTCTGACAGTCAACTCAAGGCGTTCTGCGACAAGCAAGGTATACCAGGTATGTGTTATACGCCGCTACTAAGCCAGCGAAGTTTCTATCTCACTGCATTCATTGAAATATCCCACGATCATGGTCGAAATATATAGTGCTGTTTCATTTCACAGCCCCAAGCGACATTCCAAGACAATTGCTGACTGTTGTGTGTTAACACAGTACCACAACCAAGGCAACGAGACAGTATCCTACAGAAAGCCCGTCTTGGCTATGAAAAAGCAGCGAAAAAAGCAGGCGAGACAGCTGCTTATCCCGGCAACTGGCTGTATCAGTCTTGGAGCGACTCAGACTTCAAGAGTTGGCTGGACAAATATGGTATTCCAGTTCCGCAGCCTACGACGCGCGACAAATTGATAGCCGCCGTACGTCGCAATTCTCGTTTGGGCTTTCTCAAAGCTAAGGAACAAGCTGCGAGCGCCAGCGCCAGCGCCCAGGCGGCTTACGCCACTCTCACTGATGGCGTAATTGACTCTTGGAGCCATTCTCAGTTGAAAGAGTTCTGCGATAAGAACAGTATTCCTGTTCCACAGGGCACAAGGGAAGATGAGCTCAGATCATTGCTTCGTAAACAACGAGCCAGCATAGCAGGAGATAACGTGCAAGCTAAGGCTAGCTCAGCCATGGGAGCTGCGACATCTAAGGTCAAGAACGAATATGCCAAAGCTACCGACAGCGCTTCACTTGCAGCTGAAGAAGCGTTCGATCGGGCAATGAGCACGTGGTCGGAAAGTCGACTCAAGGCTTACTTGGATGCCCGCGGAATTCCCGTACCGCAAGAATCGAATGCAGATTCCCTGCGGGCCATCGTTCGAAAGCATGCATATAAAGCGGCTTCAGGCTATCAAGCTTGGACGTTTGACGATTTTAGTTACGATCACTTGAAGGCATATCTCTCTAGTGTTGGTGACGGTGTCGCCAAAAGTTTAGCACAGAAGAAGGATGCTTCCAGAGAAGAACTTGCAATGGCTGCGTCCTCTGCATATTCGTCTGCATCCAGCGCAGGTGGAGCCCAGTTCGCGTCTGTGACCAGCTATCTTGCATCTGCTACAGAATCTGCGCAGAAAGAAGCATTCAAATCATGGACCGAGTCTGAGCTCAAAGCATATCTTGACAGCTTTGGTGTGCCTGTTCCCCAAGGTTCCACATCGGAAGACCTCAGAGCTCTTGCACGCCAGCAGTTTACGTATTTCAAGTATGGCACATCATCACCAACTGGAACAGTATTTGCCCAATTGGGAGCAGCAGTCTCGCAAGCATGGAAATGGGCGGTAGGGCATTTGAGGTTGGGAGGAGAGGTTGCACGACAGAAAGCTAACGAGATCGAGAAAGAGTTATGATTGAGCTCTGTGTAAATACTGTGGGAACGGTATTTTTAACAAGTCAGTATATTCAAATGACAATAGCTAGTGTTCGTCATCATAATATCAATTGAACGACAGTCGTCATAGCATGGTGTCTTGTTTCGTATTTGGCCGACCGTTTTTTTACCTGTGAATTGACCTCGCGAACCATTGGTACCACAGTACGACCTTTTGAATGATCTTACACCCGTTGCTTACGCCATCTAAAATTGATCAGCACCACTTGGGTCAAAAGCACTTTTCTCCATATACAATTTTATCATACCGAGTTAAGTATTTTTCATGTCGGGGTGGCTGCGCCATGCATATCGTTGGCTGGATTCGCCGACCTCTGTAAAATCAAAAAGGGGGCATGTTTTTGTGATTACATACCGACCTCTTAGTCCTCAGTAGCCCCCGTTGACAGTCAACAAGCATATCAGTTATTATTATTCAACGATAGTCGATTTTCGTATCTACCTAGTTAGTAAACAAGGGACTGTTTTACAGGTACAAAGATGCGCCGAGGACTAAGTAAGTAAACTAAGTCCATAATCTACATAGCCCATCTGCGCCAGCACTGGAACACCAAGGATGTCGAGGATGCCAATCAATATCCATGACTCCTAATTTGTTCACAACAGAATGGCCCCTCAACATTTTGACTGGCACGATTCTGGCGTTTTCCATCAAGTCGCTGACCACTTTCCCATGGAATATCTGCAAAGAGCCATCGTCGCTGGCGTCTGCGAAAAGCGGAAGAGCCTTGTGATATTTGACTGCACGGATAGCCTCATCGTGGAACCTCATTGTCTTATACGGCCTATTGGAGAGGTCCAAATCGTGCCAGAGCAATCGACGATCATATGAACCAACGATGAGGTTGTCACCACCAGGATGGATGTCGAATGAGGATATCCATCGAGCTCCTGGCTGTAGAACCTTAACAAGTTCCTGCTTTTGTAGGTCATAGCAGCGTATCATTCTTTGTGTGGCAACAAAGAAAAGTGGACGAGACGGGTGGAATTGGGCTGTTTGTGCAAGACCGGGCAAGCGGCGAAACGGGATTTGACTTAAGTGTTTGGAAAGTGTATGGATTGTTACAGAGCTTCGCTGTCCCGTTGGAGATACAGAGCATATGAAATCCCCACGTCTGTGCCAGTGTAGAGTCTTGATCGCGGATCTAACGGTAGCTTTCAGTAAAACACCATATTCCTCCAGCTTAGATCCAGGTCTCGACCACTTTGAAGAGTTTTCTCTCACGGGAGCGCTTCCAGATGGCCCAGAGCTTGCATCGTACCCAAAGCCGGCATCTAGAATAGCACGACTGGACCTATCTGTTGCGTCACTGCAGAGAGGGGGGACCATAAAAAACAGATCTTCCCCACTGGCAGCAGCAAGAATGAAAAAGCCCGAGTTTGGCCGCCACTTGACAACATTGACGGCCTCTTCGGCACTGAGCCTCACCATCCACTCTTGATGCCCATTCAAGGCCCAGACGCGCACTGTACCGTCATCCCCACCAGTTGCAAGCCATTCTCCGTCCGGGCTAAAAGACACTGACCGTACACGCCCCTCATGGCCCCTGAAAATCGTTTGACACATGGTAGGAAATGGCCTCAGGTCTTCTGGTTTCGGCAATTGTGGCAACAAGGAATTAGGATCGATGTTAAGTCTATTTTTCCGTACTCTCGGGGCGAGGTACAAGTCAAGACACCTTTCGAATCGTTCCTTGACAAACTGGCCATAACCAGGAACTGCACGCAAAGAATCAAACCTGGCCGGAAGATATTCTTTTTCTCTTTCTTCTGGCTCGGTCTCTTCCCAAGCCGTTTTCTCAGCTGCTGTTGGTAAATACTCTCGAGGAGGGTTGTAACTCAAGTCATACCCCGGCGGTGCTAGCTTCGGTGCTGGGGCATTCATTATATGAGGATCCCTAGGCCCTTCGTTGGCCCAGATGTCGTAATACGTTTCGTTCTGGTCCTTTTCTTGCTCCTTCATGTCGGAGGGCTTGTGTGGAAGGATACGCCCTTCTTTGATGGCACGGACGAGCTGAGCTATTCTCACAGCTTCATGCTTGGAGGGCACAAATCGTCGCTTGGGTTCTGGAGCTGCGCTTAGTGGCATTAATTCCTCAATGCCCGTGAAGTATGGCACCATATCCTGTGATTCATCTATTAGCCATTGAACGACGATTTTCGAGTCGGAAGACCATACTGGATATATATCATGGTCTTGTACAGGGACTTCACCCATTTGAAGCCTACGCAGTAGTTCAAGTTCTTTCGGGCTCAAATTCAGCGGCTTGCCTGTCTCTGGATCGGTCAAGCCAGTCCAACCCTTGGGCAACTCGATACTGTCGAGCAAGGCGTCGAGAGCCTCCCCAGTCGCAGGGCGCATGATCTTCTTGCCATTGATGTCATATCCGATGTGTGGGTAGGAGTCGTAAAATGATAGAGGAATGTCACCGATAGTGTTGACTGGGCCTTGTGCATCCGTATCATCACTATCGTAAACTGGATCAATTTCGTCGTACTCGTATCTTTCCTGACCATTCGCGTCCTGGACAATGCGAAAATAGCGATCCGGCTTCAAGATGGTCCCAATATCAAGCGTCCCAGTCTTTTCGCTGCTAAGTTCGCGAAGATTTTCCCCTGATAACTCGATTTCCATATCACTTTCACTCTCATCAGGACTTAATGCCGTGCCATCGGGATCCGTCTCATCTTCGCTCTGCGACAAAACTCCATCAAGCAGTTCTCCGTCAAACTCGTCGTCTGGGACTGTCCCATTCCCTGATAATTCTTTTCTTTTTCGCATCTGGCCCGACAGTGCCATGATGATTTGTTATGAGAGTTGCTTTGAGCGATGTATACCTTGTTGTGTGTCAACTTCGACTTTGCTTGCAAAAAGATTAGGAACATCAATTGCATTTCACAACTTTTTCCCGTCTTATCTTATCAGCAACGTCCCGTGGGTCAATTGGCTTTTTTTTATCCCTCTAGTGCCAGGCCCTTTTACTAGCCCACTTTTCATCGATGGATTGATTATTGGAGTAGACTTCCTTCCAGTGTATAAATCGTACATATTGTATATAACGCATAGGAGAGGCCTAATGCCTCGCATTAACCTCGAACAGCAATACCCTAATAATACAACTGTCGCGATGAGCAAGTCGTTTTTTTTTTTAGTGAGGGGATATCGCTTTGTAAGTATCGTCGCGTTTACCGCTGAGGATTAGCTCTTTATATTTATTCAGCAGGTGGTTTTTACTGTCTGCACCTGTCACAATCAATTCAATCGATAAAAAAAATACAATTTAGTGTAGGCCGCAATGAGTCAGCCAATCAAATTCAATACCTCGTTTTTTTATTTGTCTCGTTCAATTTGTGATATGAATAATTTTCCATCCTTTGGGCAACCTTTGCAGTATTGTGGCATCCTGCGGACTTAAATGTTTCGCCTTTTTTTAGTCTATCATCGCTATGCTCTAGAGCGACATTGACCAGAAAAAACAATAGTGCATAGATAATTGTGGTCGCTTCTGGCAATTAGAAATATTAAAATTACCATGTATGGGTGCATTTTCAGTGCCTTGAAAATGGCCCAAATTGACAAATAGTCGCGTGGTCCACTGTGCCAGTGCCAAAAAAGAAAGAAAATGCGTCTATTGATCGCATGCTAAAAACAATTCGATAGCCAAAAATCACTTCTAATAATTTGTTTTTCGTTCGTATCTTTGCAACTTGAAGCTATCAGACTTTTAGTTCAAATTCAGAAGAGTGGCCCTTTTCTACAATAATTTAATATCAATACTATGAGGAAATAAGTACGCTTTAGCGTTTGTTATTCAAGACGTCTGTCAATGCGTTAGAGTTATTAACTACAGACTGAAACATAAACAACAGTGTGACCTAACAATACTTCGTGACCACCGAAAGGTACCATCACCATTAGCATTATCATATTAAGACCACAGTTATTACATGTATAATGTTTGTTAAATTTCTTTAAATTTTCCTGCTAAAAGAATTTGTCAAGAGTAGTCACACTGCATGTATACTTGGCCATACGCACAGAGAGAGACCCAATCAGTATTTCATTTTCGATAACGATTGATACGTCGTCCCTGAAGATTCTAACCCCTAAGAACATGCCCCTTCCCTTGTCACTTTCTTCCTCACACATTACGCTAATCGATAAGTGGAAGGAAAAAGCAACTTCAATATGTCTATATCGAATGAGGCCTTGCAAAAGGTAAAAGAGTTTTGTTTCTCTACCACTTGGTCCCCGACTAATATGTTTGGTAGCTCGCCCGAGAGATCGAGACACAAGCGGCAGCAGCACAGCATCAAATTGGTCTCACTCGCTCCCAAATCGCGGCAAAGCAACGAGAACAGCGCTTGGCTCGGCTAACATTAAGTGAGCTTGGAAACCTGCCTGAGGAAGTCGTCATATACGAAGGGGTTGGCAAGATGTATAGTTTATGAACCTATCGCCAGGTAGATCAACCGGTCTTACTGCAGTCCGCTGATTATTATTTTTGTTTTAGGTTTGCGTCACGGCCTTTGCCACTCTTACGCCTACAGCTACAGGAACAATCAAAGGATCTGGACGTGGATGTCGAAAAAATGAATCAACGTCTGCTGTATCTCGAAACCACTCACAACAATAGTCGCGAGCATATCGAAAAAATTCTCCGTACCCGCTGAGTTCAATCCCGAAGACTAGTTGCACGACGTAGAGCATTCACTACATAGTCGATTACTATTTAGTAGGCAAACCACCTTTAGCGACGAATGATCACATGTTGTTTTTGCCTCGGTCTATAAAGCTATATTGGCATCTCAAAGTCAAGCACACCCCGATAAGCGCAGATAGGATCCACATCAGCTAGGAAAGAGGTTATATCTTCCCTCCCGCAGCTTGAGCCAGCTCAGCGGGAGCCACGAACCACATCTCAGAGAACGTATATGTCGAAGTCCCCTCTAAGGGTCCTCTTGGACGCAGCTTGCTTACTGTACTCCTGGACTTAATTAATCGCCTGGTACTGATCTGGGAACCTTTCTCTTTTGGCTCGTATACGAAAGGCGTGTGCCATGCCCCGTCTGGGCCATATATGTAACAACAAGGCAACAATAAGAATACATGAATTTATTTTATAGGGAGTCTCGAGCAATTTTCGAATTTCGCCTACGTTTTAGTGCTGCCGAGGTTTGATTGAATATTTAAGCCTGCGTTCCTCGTTCTTCTAGGCTTCGTTAGTTAATGACGCTTACGAGTGATTAAGTCTACCCAATGAGCTACACCAAGCTAATGGATTCTGGCAAACACCTCAATGTCGTCATCCACCGTCACTAATGAGAGAGGAGCGATAGCACTGGCAAAAGCAGCACCATTTGTGGCGCAAGACGTTCGTTATCCCCTTAATGCTAAGAAGGCTACATTTTTATACCGGCCCATTTTATTTAAAAAAAAGTTATATATATTACCCATATAATACACTACTATGATATAACGAGGCGGCTATATAGAGTTACTTAAAGCTAGACTGATGGTAAATTAAGAAAAGGTGGGTTAGGATTGAGGTATAATGTTAGGAATAATAAGAATAGCTAGATAAGGATAACATAGTATAAAGTATATTAACTAAAGCTTGTCTGCTCTAAGTCTAGTATATATATGTAATATGCTAATATATATTAAGTAAGTGGGTATCCTAGTTTATACTATTATTAAGGGTATAATAACTAATATAAACATTAGCCCCTATTTACCTTTCTAACTAATAATACTAAAGTAGCTACTAATAAAGATAAAATATATATTTAACCCTTTGTAATGGATTTAAGCTAAAGGCTTAGATCCTTAGCAGAGTAGGAGAGGAGCATATAAGGCAACCCACTATATCTATAGGGTAAACCCTATAAATATATATTATATATAAAATAAGTATATAGTAAAGAAAGATAGTAGTTTTTCCTTTTTTTTGTATATAATAATAACTTTATTAATACTAAATTATAGTTACTATTTAGGCTAGTTTATAAGAATTATTATTTATTATAGTATTATTTATAATATTTATTTTTATATAAATAATATAATAAATTCTTAGTATTATAAATAAGTAGCTTAGTTAAGTAATATATAAAACTTATATTACCTTTATAAAACTATTACTTTAATAGTAGCTTAGCTTAAGGAATTATACTATTATATAGCCTTAGTAAACTAGGTATTCTATATAAATACTCTAATATATACTAACTAAAAATAACCTAAAAGCCTTATTTTTATTATAAAGGTTCTTTATTAAAAGTAGCTTATACTTAGGTTATTTTAGTTAGTATATATTAGAGTATAGGTTTTCCGCCCTATACTAGGGTTTTTCCTATATAGTTTAAGTAGTAATAGTACTAGAATTAGACTAACAGCCTAACTAGAGTAATAATAATAATAATAATATAATAAAATATAACTTTTACTTTATTATTATTATTAAGGTAATTAACCTTTACTTAAGCTTTATTAATAACATATAGAATGCGCTAGAAATTAATAATATTATTTCTATTCTAAGTCTTTAGTAATTTACATATAGAAGAAAATAAGTAGTGAATAGTGTGTATAGCTATAGCCCTTATATAGCGTAGGTTTATAATAATTTATATATTAATTAGGCTTTACCTATATATTCTAGGCAATATACCCCTTAATTAAAGTGTAACTAACTAAGGAAGGCAGCTTTAATTATATAAAGTAAAGTATATAGTAGTGTTTATAAATATAAAGTTAAAGTAAGGTAATAAAGAAAAGTAATAAGGTAAGGTTATATAAAAACTCTAGATATTATAATTTCCCTTTATTAACTATAAATTCCTTCTTTTCTTTTCTCTTTATAAGTACCTTTTTTATTATAGTTAGTTAGTTTAACTATTATTACTACTACTACTATTATACTTTATTTAAGATTAAAGAGAGTCCTTTAGAAGAATGCCTAGTAGGCACTCTCTTTAGAGGTTACCTTTAATATTTATTTTTCTTTTAAGGCTTATAATATTAATAAGCCTCTTATACCCCTTTTATTCTCTTTACTACCCTCTCTATTTTCTTTATTACCCTCTTTAAGTTTATAATGCTTTAAAGATAGCTAAAAGCCTCTCCTTTTTTAAGTATATAAAGGTTATAAGGGCTTTACTTTAAGGACTCCTTTATTATAAAAAAAAGAGTAAATAATAAGTTTTTAAAATACTTTACCTTTCTTTTTAAATAACTTTACTAACTTTATAAAGCTAGTATTACTTATATTTTATAGTATATAGCGCTTTATACCTTACTTAAGGTATATAAAGGTAGCTATTATAGGTAAGGGTAATAGTAGAAGATACTATAAGACTAAGTTTAGAAAGTCTTTAAGATACTTTTTCTATAAATTAGGTAATTATTATTATAATAACTTATATATTATTATAGTTTTTATTACTAAATAAATACTAATAATATAGGGTTATAACTAAAAGGTAAGCTTTTCTTTACTATATACTTTAATTTTACTATAAATATTAATACTTTCTTTTCTCCTTAGCTATATAATTAATGCTATTAAGTATTAAAGTTATAGCTAAAACTCCTTATATAGCTAGACTCTATATATAAGGGTATATTCTATATTAAAGCTAATAATACTGCTAAGGGCTTATTAGTAGTAAAAAGAGAAGCTAAAGTAGCTATAGTAATAGCTAGTATAAAGGAAGTTATTAAAAAATATATATAAAAGCGCTATTAGAGTTTTATTCCTTTAAAGCTAATATATACCTTATATTATACTTAGTACTTACTTTTATTTTTATTTTCCTTCTTACTTTACTTTTTACATTATTACTTACTTTAGGTAAATTTTATTTACCTTAGTAGCTTTTTTACTATCTAGAAGAAGGGCTCTTATATATTTTTTAAGGTAATATACCTAATACCCCCCTTTTTATATACCTATACTATAGCTATAACTTTATATATATAATATATTTTTAAGTTATTTAAATATAGTATTTAATTTTTTTAAACTTAGTACTTTTTAGCTCTTTTCTTAACTAAAAACTATATATATATTTATTAGGCTAAGTATTTCTTTAAAGTGTTTAAATTACTACTAATTATATACCTTAGTAAATCTATTTATAGGTATCTTAGCTATAGAAAGATATTTAACCTTAAAGCTTCTATACTTATATTCTTACTTTAACTATATATTATATATATTAATATAATATAAATAAGTTATAAGTCTCTTACTTTTATTAAGAATAAAGTAAATTATCTATTAGTTATTATAGTAAATTACTTAGTCTTTATAAATATTAAATTAAATATCTTTAAAAAGGCACTATAAATTAATGGTTTTATATATAGTTTATAATAAAAAGAGTAGTTCTACCTTTATTATTAAAGTTATAACTATTAATTAATATATTACTTTCTAGATTATAAGTTCTTTAAAAAGTGTAATAAGTCTTTATAATAAGCATTATATACTTATATTATTAGTAAAGAAAGCATTACTTATTATTTAAATTACTTACATTTCTTTTATATAACTAAACTTAAGAGTAAGGTGTTTTATAAGGACTAAATATCTAATTACTTAGTTTACTACCCTAATATACTTTAGTCCTAGGTTTATAAGAAATTATAATAATTTTACTATAATATATGCAATATTAGGCATTATTATAATTACTATATAGAGAATTAGATTTATTTTTTCCTAGTATACTTTTATAGTTTACTTATTAGCTTCTCTTTTATAGTTTTAGTACTTTATAGCTAGAATTAAAATAGTAGGGAAAGATCCCTTACCTACTTAACTAAATTTTTCTTTAATTTTACTAATATATACTTTGTAGCTTAGGTAAATCCTTTATTTTTCTTTATTATAAAGCATTTAAATACCTAGAAAAAAACATATATTACCTTTATTCTCTAGCTTATATATACTCTTAAGTCCTTAGATTAGCTTTTCTACCTTAGTTAATTATTCATTATAGAAAGCTATCATAATATTATTTATAAAGAATATTATAAATATATTATGCTTTTTTATATAGAATAAATAAGGCTTCTTTAGGCATGCTTTAAGCCCTAGTTCTTTAAGCTTTATACTTAGCTCCTTAAACTATAATTATAATAAGTCTTATAGTTTATATAATACTTTAAGTAATTCTATACATTTATCTACTATTTTAAAACCTTTAGGTAGCTTATATATTACTAGTATTAAATTTATGCTTTATTTTATATATAAGAACATGTTTTTTACATTAAATTGCCTTACTTTAAGATTAAACCTAGCTACTAAAGCTATAAATATTCTAAAACTATATATAGTAAGCGTTATAGTATAGGTTTATTTAATTATAGCCTTTTCTTATAGGTCTTCTCTTATATAATTCTAGGCTTTATATCTCTTTAAAGTTCTCTTTTTATTAAATTTATATATAAAAACCTACTTTAATAGTATTAGCCTTAATTATGCTTATAATTACTTAATTTGCTTCTATATACCTCTTTCCTTAAGCTTTATAATCTCTTCTTTTATTACTTTAATTTATTACTCTTATATTAGGTAATTTATAGCTTTATAATACTTCTTTAGAGGTTTTATTAAAGCTAACTAATAAACAGTTTTTAGTTAGATTTTTTCTTTAAGGTAAGCTCTACTCTTATTATTATACTAAGTGTTAATTATAGTAAATATAGTCTTTATACTTTAGTTATTATAGTCTTTATTCTTAAGCTAATTAGACTATAGACTTAATATTAATTTCTATAAGTAATTAATAAGGTAATAGTTAGGTTTTCTTTTGTATAAAATATTCTAATTTTAAATATATCCTTTGCTTTCTAGCTTCTAAAGTTAAGCGCTTTAGTATATTACTAGTTATACCTAAGAGCTCTCTTCTTCCTAAGGTTATTAGGGTATTAGTATATTTTATAAGTCTTAGAGGGTAGCTAGTTCTTACTAACTTTATAATATATTTATTTAATATAGTAAATACTCTAAATAATATTAATAAGCTTTTATATTATTTATTATTTAAGTAGTTATTTTGCCTTTAGTAGTAGGTTTATTTTTATTACCTTAATCCTATATATATTATTTTAGAACTATAGAATTATCTAGGTTTTATTAACTTTTATTAATTAAGCTTTATTAGCTTTTATAATTAAAGCTTATAGAAGCCTCTCCTTAGTATATAGTTTACTATATAACTACTTAATTAGGCATTACCTAGGGAGTTTAAAGTCTAAAAATATATTTATAAGCCTTTAAGGGTGCTTTATTAGAAACCTTTATTATATTAAGCGCTTCTACCCCTAAGTTTAAACTCTTTAGGTATATTTATTCTATTCTTAGTAATTACTCTAGTAGTAATAAAAGGAGATTAACTTTTTTATTAAGTTTTATATTTATTTAAAGAGATTAAAATTATACTTTTAGCTTAAAGATTAATTATACTTTAGCGCTTTCTCTTTTTAAATTATAAAAAACTTTTTTATTAAAGGTTATATTTTTTATTATTATTACTTTCTTTAGTAAGGGGATCTATATATTATAAATTCTTAAGGCTATATAGCCTATAAGGTATTTAATATAGCCTCTAAAGCTTATCTTAAAATACTATCTATTTCTATTAGCTTTACGCTCCTTAATATTAAAAAAGTATAGTATTTATATATATATAAGCCGCTCTAATCTAGTCTTAGGTCTACTATATACACTCTTATTAGTAAATACGCATTATTATAAAACTAGCTCTTAAGGACTTTAATAGACATTTTTTACTTTACTTACTATATTAAACTTATATTATATAAAAAAGCTATAGCCTATATGCTTTTAAACTATAGGTTTAGTAAAAGCTTTATACTATAAAGTATAGTAATAAACTCTATTATAATTATTTAATTTACTCTTTCTATATTTTTATTTAGCTTATAAGTATATAGTAAAGGGCACTCTAATTCTATACCTTTAAATTATACCTATACTTAGAATACTATATAGCTTTACTTTAAAATTACTACTCTTTTATTATTCTACCTATATTTTATAATTAAAAGTCTAAATTACCTTAATATTTATTATTTAAAGTAAACTAATATATTAAAAACTCTCTTAAGGGTCTTATTAGGAAGTATATATACCTATATTATCTTACTATACTTATCTTTAAAAATAAGCAGCTACTTTATACTATTAAAGCTCTTTAAATAATCTTAAAGATTTTAATAAACACACTAAAAAGGCCTAAAAGCCTGCCTTTTTAGTTATTTTTATAAGATTATATACTTAATATATATAAGCGTATAGGCATTATAGTCTTTACACTCTATTCCTTAAAATTACATACCCCTTATATATAAAGTAAGCTTACTTAGAGTGTTTTTACTTAGGTAGCTAAAATATAAATACTAAATCTCTTCTTTATTAGTATATAGTAAGCTTAGGTCTTTACTAGGGTACTAGCGCTATAAGCTATATATATATATATATTATATAATTTTATTATAGAAAATATAACTAAAGGGGAGTATAAAATTATCTTTAAGGGAATTTTTAAATAGTTATAAAGAGGTTTATATTTAAGGAATATAATATTATACTTTTTAATAAGGTTAGTAAGTACTACACTTTATTTTATAGGTTTAAAGCATAAAGTACTATTAAATTTATAATATTATATACCCTTCTTTATTAAATAACTCTTTAATATAAAAAAACTTTTCGCGAATTCGCCTGCACTGCAGTAGTAACGCAGAACTGACTCTAAATCTCTTAAAAAGTATAGAAAAAGAATTGCTATATTTATTTTACCCTATCTTTAATAGTGTATTAGTGCTAAAGTATAGGTATAGTAAATAAGGTAATATTAATAAATATTAATAGTAAGAATTATAGCCTTATATAGAGCTACTACTACTTACTTATAGAATAAAGTAGCTTTATATTAATAATACTTTAAGTTATTTCTATATTACTACTTATATATAAGTAAATACTAAACTACCTAACTATTAAATATAATAAAATAGCTAAACTTATACTAATTATAGTGCTAAAAAGTGTATAGAATATTATTCTTTATATTAATAATATAGCTTTAATATATACCTAATATAGCCTCTTTATACTTTAAACCTATACTAAAATATTAATAAAATTAACTTTATTATTACTTAATAAGCTTATTATAGTTAAAAACCTAAAAGAAGTTATTAAATAAATAATAAAGAAAGCTATTAGTACTAGGAATATAATAGCCTTAAGCTAGGCTAATATTACTACTAAAGGTATTATTTAACTACTTATTTAATAAATTTAGGCTATAATAATAATAATACTACCTTATATTTACTATAAAACTATTATTAAAAGTAATATAATAGCTAAAGCTATATAAAACTACTTATTTAAAAAAACTATTACTATTATTAACTAAGCTACTAATATTAATATTGCTATAGTAATATATTACCTCTATAGTAGTAATACTATAATTATATTTTAGAATATAGTAAAGCCTTATATTAATAATATAGCCTAGGTTAGCACTACTTTTAGTTTAAAAGTAATACTAAACTAATATATATTTAGTATTATTATTAAAGGCTTTTTTATATATTATATATAAAACTAAAAGAAGAATAATATTCTTTAAAATATAATTATAGCTAATAAATAGGGTTTAGTAAGGGTTATAATATAAAAGCTATATAGTATTATAACTTAATCCCCCTTAATTATTATTATTAATAAAATTAATATAGTAAATAAGCTATACTATACTAGAATTATTTATAAAGCTAAGATATTTAAAGCTAAGCTTTATAATAATACTATTTATCCTTAATAATACTTTAGGTGCTTTAAATTTAGCTATATAGCTATATACTATACATTACCCCTAAGGTATAGCTACTATATATTTAGTTAGTATAAGGCAGGTAAATAATTATACCTAGTGCTATTAAAAGCTATATAAAAATGCTATATTAACTACTTAAAACCTTACCCTATATAGTTTTATATATATAATATTATAAATAAATAATAAAACTATATATATACTATATACCTAGTATAGCCTTTAGCCTTTACTAAACCTCCTTTACTAAAGAAAGATAGTTAAATAAAGGTATTTAGCTATAGCTAAAGGAGAGATATAAGTAACTTATTATTATAAAAAGCTTTACTATAAAAGTAAGTTAGTAAACTATATACCTACCTCCTTAATATTAAACTAGAATTAATATAATGCTTATAAGCTACTATAAAGGCTTTTTTAAGTTAATAACCTATAGCTACTATAGTATTAAATAAGCTAAGCCTAACCTAATATATTATATAGAGTATATAATAAAGGTTATATACTAAAATATATAAAAGAAAACTTATTTTATATATTTAGCGCTAGAGTCCTAACCTAAAGTTAATATAATAGTAATATAAAAGCTAGAAACTATAAATAGTAAACTACCTAACTTTAGCTTTAGCTACTTTTAACTTATTACTTAAAGTAGCTATACTATAATTTATATAAACTACTAGTATAGGCTTAAAGTATAGTTAATATATATAAGTAAAAACTAGTGCTTAATAATATTAATAGAATATTATATTTATTTAATATATTCCTTAACCTATAAACTTAATTAAATATTACCCCTTCTTAACTTTATAGTAGCTTTACCTTTAAACTATAGTATTTTTATAAAAAACTTTAACTAATACTACTTACTTTAAAATTATTATAGCTAAACCTTAATAAAGAGTAATATATTTCTTATATTAGTAATATAGTAGTAGCTTAAACTTATAATACTATAGGGTAAAGTAACTTAAAAAATATAAAGTAAAAAAGATAGTACTATTAACTATACTTAAGTTACTTATAATATAAAAGCTAAATTTATAGGGGAACTAAACCTTACTAAATTTAACTATATCCTATAGCTTATCTATATTAGCACTAGCCTAAGGCTATATAGTAACTACCTACTTTATTTTAAATAGTTATATATAAAAAATAACCTTATAATAGCTAAGGCAGTAATATAGTTTTACTATAACCTTACTAAACCTTTACTTTAAATACCTATAGAAATTAATAGCTATATAAAATAAATAATATCTAAGCTTTAATTTATTATAAACTTAGTAGTTTTAAGGAAACCTTAAGGTAGTTTTAAGCTAAACCTATAGTAAAACTATTATACTAAAGAAGCTACCTAAAATACTAAAAAAGCATTATAATAATAGTAAATATCCTATACTAAGGAGAACTAGTAACTTATTATTAATATAATTTAAATATAATACTAAACTATTAGTAATAAAAGGTATAGTGCTTAGCGCTTTACTATTAAAATAGCTATTACTTATAAAGAAGATTTATAAAAACTTAAACACTAAGTATAGCTTTATAATAAATTACTATTAGAATAATAGTAAATCTCTATACTTATTTAAAGTAAGGGTATAAATACTATAACTATTAAGTTATATTAAAAGAAAGTAGCTATACTAGCTAACTACTTCTTCCCTTCCTTTTAAGCCTAACTTAATAATATACTAAAGAATCTTAATAACTATCTTAATATTATAATATTCCTAGTAGAAAACTACTTTAATACTAATAAAATCTATAGTATTATTAAGAGCCTAGCTAGCTAGAAGGCATTAGAACTAAATAAACTTTTAGCTAAATACCTTAAAGTATATAGTAAGCTATTAGCTAGGACCCTTACCTACCTACTTAATATATACTACTATATTAGCTACTACTTAGCTTTATTCTAGTAAGTAAAAGTTATTATTCTTTATAAGCTAAGTAAGACTTTAATAAAGTAATAAAGAGTAAAGGCCTAGCACTTTATCTTACTTTTTAGTATTATTAATAAAGTAATAAAGGTAGTAGTAATAAGTTAGCTTACCCTTATAGCTAAATTAAGCAGTATATTACCTAACCTATAAATAAGTAATAGAGTAAATAGGTTAATAGAGGTTATACTAAGTGTTTTAGTAGAATTAATATATATAGTATAGCACTATAGTAGTATTATATTACTATTTTAACTAAATATATTAATAGCCTTTAATACTATTTACTATAAAAGACTAACTTATATCTTTATAGCTACTAGGATCCCTATATAAATAGTAGTATAAACTTACTTCTTTACTATTAAATATACTACTAACCTTTATTTTAATAATAAATTTATAAGCCTTTTACTTATAACTATAAGTATACTATAAAAGTCTTTAATCTCTTTTATTCTCTTCCTACTTTATATTACCTTTTTATATACTAAGCTTTAAATAATATATTCTATATTTATTATAGGCTTTTTAAATAATATAAATATACTTATATATAGGTATATAGTAAAGGAGATATAGGATTACCTTAAGGCTGCCTAAGTAATTTACTAAGACTAGTTTTAAGAATTAGGTCTTAAGTTTAATTTAAAGAAGAGTAAACTTATATACTTTACTAGGTAGTGTGTTATAATTATATTATTAGTCTAACTTAATATTAATATAGTGTAACTAGTTTAGTCTACCTACTTTCTTAAAGTGTAGGTTTATTATAAGCTTTATTAAAAAGTACACTAAAGTTAGGTTAAGTTAAAACTAGTATAGTAGTAGCTTATATTTATATTACTAATAGCTTTAACCTAGGGATACTTATTATATAATATATAACTCTTATATATATAGGTTATTTAGAGTATAATTATATATAGTATAGGATTATACTATACCCCTATTAAAGTTAGTAGTAAAGCTAAGGGTATAGCTAAGGTATTTATTTTTAAATAGATTAAGTACCTAAAAATAGTAATTAATGTATTTAAGGCAATACTATATACCTTAGTTAAAACTAAAGTAGCTATAGCTTTAATTAACCTTTACCTTAACTACTATTTACTTTACTTTTACTAATAAATAAAAGCTAATAGAATAGCTAAGTATATTTATAGTGCCTACGCTATAATAGTAGCTTAACTTAAATATAAACTAATGTGCTAAGGGTATAGCTACCTACTATACTTAAATAACTACCTAAACTATATACTATTTTTAAACTAACCTTATAACTACTTACTAAAGCCCTTTTTAATTAAAGCACTTACTTTAAAATAAAAGGACTATTAGTACTAAGAGTAGGCTACTATATAGGCGCACTAAACTAATATTAACTATATAGTAGTAAAGCTTAACTCTAGCTTTACTTTTACTACTAAAGTTATTTACTTTTACTTAAGCCTAACTAAGTATAAATCTATAGCACTTATATAAATATATATAGAATAAATTAAACTTAATACTTTCCTCTTTAGCTAATATATTTCTAAGGTAGAATTACTAATATATAGCTACTAAGCTAATAATAAAAACTATTATTATATTTTACTATTTTATAAAAATTTTAACTATTTTTACTTTATTAATATAAATATATATTTAGTATAAAACTAGTGTAAAGTTAGAGAGGCTTTAGAAAATAATAAGCTAGTAATTACTCTTACTAAGTAGCTTATATTAATAGGGCATATTCCTTAGTTTTAGCTTATAAAAAGCTTATAAAATTAATAGGCTAAGGATATTAAAAATATAATACTATATAGTACCTAGCGTAGTATAGGCATAGAGGCAGTGGGAAGCTATATAGATATTATAGCTAATATAAATTATTAAGATATATAACTTATTTTTAAAAATAAATAAATATAGTAGCTAAGAAAATAGAAAATAGGTATAATGTGCCTATACTAGCCCTAGGCCTATACCCCCTTAGCCTTTAGCTCCCCCCCCTTCTTCTCTACCCCCCCCCCTTCTTCTTTATTTCTTTCTCCTCCTTTACTACCTTCTTAATATAGCTTTATATAGTAACTATAATAAGCTTATTCTATAGAATATTATTTAATTTCTTTAATATATTAATAATATAGTAGGTTTATAGTAGTAACTTACCCTTAACTAAGGTTAAGGCTAAGGCTACTATAATACTACTACTAACCTATATTACTATATTAGTAAATAAGCCTACTTACTTTATAAGTTAAACTATTTCTTTCTAAGTAGTGTTATACTTTATAGCCTAGCTATATATTAATATTATATTAATATTACTATAAAACTATATTTTAGCTGCCTTATACTTATATTAATAGACTCCCTAAAGGCATAAAGGTTCTATATATTTATAACTTATTTAATAGCCTTTTAGTATAATATAATATTTAGATTTAGCTATAGAATTAATTAGCTATTATTTAGCTATTAATATAGATAAAGAATATAATACTTATGCCTAAATAAGTCTTTTTTACTTTTATATACTTAAAGTATATACTACTAATACCTACTTAACTTAGTAATAGAAGTAGTATAGGTTAGAAGGGGGCACTAACCTTTAGTGCTATAGCACTGTTTTTTAATATTTTTAGCTTATATTAAGTAAGCTTTATAGGGCTAGGCCTATAATTAGCTTAGCTATATAAAGGTTAATAGTAGTAGTGCATTAAAAAGAGACTAATACTTACTCTAAGTATAATAATTAATTTTATTATAAAAATAGGTAGTATCTTTAAAGATACTATAGTTAGTTTAGGGCAGTAATAAGGCAGCACTGCTATAAAAATAGAAATAGGGGTATATTTATAATAAAAGTAATAAATAAAGAAAAAAGAAAGAAGGGAAGAGCCTAAAAATAAGGAGAAAAGAGTAAATATAGTGTTTTTTTCTCTTTTTATTATATAACTAATAGATAGCTAATAGTTAGTTTAATAATAGCTAGCTGCTAGCTAGTATAGCTAATACTATAAAGGTATAGAAGCTAGAGGAAGGTTTTAAGTAAAAAGGTAGTAACCTAGAGAAATTAGCTAAGAATTAGTATAGAAAATAGGCTAAGCATTTAAGGCAACTTACTATAACTTATAAACTACCCCTAAGGGCAATCTACATTATTACTATGCCTCTACTAACCTAGTCTAATTCCTGTTTTATACTATATACTCTTCTATAATACTAGTTAAGTTTAGCTAGCAGCGCACTACTTTTTACAATTAGAACTAGCGTAGAGCTACTATAGCTCTGCTGTGGAATATAGAAAAAGGTTATATATAGGTTTTCCTCCCTATGCTAGGGTTTTTCCTATATAGATTAAGTAGCGGAGGTACTAGTATTAGGCTCACAAGCCTGACTAGTGTAATAATAATAATAACTCTTTAATATAATATTTATATAAAATCCCTTAATAACTACTATATTTATTAATATAAAGTTTTCTACTAAAGCACTGTTTTTTCTATTTAAAATCTTTCTAAGTATATAAGTCCCTCTTTTACTAATTTAAAAGGATATTATTACTACCTTAAAATAGTTATTATTAGTAGGTTTAAATATTTTAGGCTTTAAAAGGTTAATGCTATTAACTATATATATTACTCTATAGTTATTAAAAAGAATACTCTTTAATAGTATATACTCCTTATGCTTTAGAGTTATAAAGACTGCCTTTAGTAGTTTATTTATACTAACTAAGTTAGGGTTAAGAATTACTACTAAGATTCCTTTAGGGAAGCCTTCTTTATATTTATATAAGGCCTTCTTTATATTTATATAAGGCCTTCTTAGTCTATCTATTTTTCTTAATATTAGTATAGAGAGTTTTATAATAAAAGCTTTTATAGCTTTATTTAGCTTTATTAAGTTTATTTTTTATTAGCTTATAATAAAGGTTAGTCTTTTTCTCTATAATAGCTTAATATAGAATCTTATATTCTTTTAGCTTCTAAGCGTGCCTTCTAAGTAATTTTCTATATAGATAATTATAGCTCTTTATTCCCTTTTTAGCCTTACTCTTATTCTTATTATTAGAGTGTATGCCTAATGTAGTATAAACTTCTTTTCTAGCTAATGTCTTAAAGGTCTAAGTTACCTTAAATTATCTTATAAATTTATTAGTAATGCTTTATAGCATTATTTCTTTAAAAAGAAAATTAAAGTATTTAATAAGTTTAATAAGCTTTACTTTTACCTAGAAAGGCTTAAGGTGTATTCTAACTGCTTAAAGGAAATTATAAATTATATTTAGTCTTTAGACCTTATTAATATTATTTTATAAAGCTCTTTAATAGAGTGTATTCTATAATTTAATCTAGTAGTTAGGTTATATATTTATATATTTAGCCTCCTAAAAGAGTGTAAGGTAGTGCATTACTATCTCTAATTTTATAATTATATCTTTTAGTAAGAATTATGCCTTAAGGTACTTAATAATCCTTTTTAAAGGGATTTCTCTCTCTATAAGGTTACCTTATAGAGAATCTCTATAAGGTTACCTTATAGAGAATTTAATTATATAAAGTATATATTTAGCTTAATAAAGCTTACTATTTAGGAATAAAGAGCTTAGTCTTTCTTTTTCTACTCTTTATATATATAAAAAGCAATCTCCTACTTATATTTATAATACTAAAGAGCTTTATTTATTATATATTTATAAGAACCTATAGAATGCTTTATGATAAATTAAATATTTTTATTATTAGTAATAGCTCTTAGCTTTTTAGAAAGGTTTAATTCTTTTTTTTAAAGTATAGGGTTTACTTTATTCTAAATTAATAACCCTTAAGCCGCTCCTTTAAAAGCTTTCATTTAGTTATTCTAGTACTCTATAGATATAAGCTTCTTTATTAGCACTAGAATCTATAAACTTATAATAGAGGTTATTTTACTATTGAAAAGAGAATAAAAAGAGATTTAAACACATAAGTTTAATGATATAGGCACGCAGCGTTAGTTATAGGGAGTCTCTTTAACTTCCTCCCGGGCTTATAACTATTGCACAATAAAAAACGGATGTGCACATCACATTAGTAATGTATGTTAGACCCTCTTATATTCTGTGCAACAATGAAATATAAATTTATTATTATTATTATTATTATTATTATTACTCTAGTTAGGCTTGTGAGCCTAATACTAGTACTACCGCTACTTAAACTATATAGGAAAAACCCTAGCATAGGGAGGAAAACCTATATATAACCTTTTTCTATATTTTATAGTAAAACTATAGTAGCTTTATGCTAGTTTTAATTATAAAAAGTGGTACACTACTAGCTAAACTTAACTAATATTATAAGAGAGTATATAGTGTAAAATAGAAATTAAACTAGGTTAGTAGAGGTATAGTAATAATATAGATTACCTATAGGGGTAGTTTATAAGTTATAATAAGTTACTTTAAGCACTTAGCTTATTTTTTATATTAATCCCTAGCTAATTCCTTTAAGTTACTACCTCCTTACCTAAAACCTTTCTTTAGCTTCTATACCTTTATAGTATTAGCTATACTAATTAGTAGCTAGCTATTATTAAACTAACTATTAGCTATCTATTAGTTATATAATAAAAGAAAAAAGAAATACTATATTTACTTTTTTTTCCTTATTTTTAGGCTTTTCTCTTCTTTCTTCCTTCTTTATTTATTACTTTTATTATAAGTATACTTTTATTCTTTTTTATATAGTAATACTACTCTATTACTACCCTAAACTAACTATAGTATTATTAAAAATACTACCTACTTTTATAATAAAATTAATTATTATACTTAAGATAAGTACTAGTTCCTACTTAATACACTACTACTACTAACCTTTATATAGCTAGGCTAATTATAAGCCTAGCCCTATAAAGCTTACTTAATATAAGTTAAAAATATTAAAAAATAGTGCTATAGCACTAAAGGTTAGTGCCCCCTTCTAACCTATACTACTTTTATTACTAATTTAAGTAAGTACTAATAATATATACTTTAAATATATAAAAGTAAAAAAAACTTATTTAGGTATAAGTATTATATTTATTATTTATATTAGTAGCTAAGTAGTAGCTAATTAGTTTTATAGCTAAATCTAAATATTATATTATATTAAAAGGCTATTAAATAAATTATAAATATATAGAATCTCTATACCTTTAAAGAGTTTATTAATATAAGTATAAGGTAGCTAAAATATAGTTTTATTATAATACTAATATAATATTAATATATAGCTAAGCTATAAAATATAATATTATTTAGAAAAAAATAGTTTAACTTATAAAGTAAGTAAGCTTATTTATTAATATAGTAATATAAATTAGTAGTAGTATTATAATAGCCTTAGCCTTAACCTTAATTAAAAATAAGCTATTACTATAGACTTATTATATTATTAATACACTAAAGGAATTAAATAATATTCTATAGAATAGGCTTACTATAGTTACTATATAAAGTTATATAAAAAAGGTAGTAAAGAGAGAGAAAAAGGTAAAGAAAAAGGGAGGGAGGTAAAGGAGAAAAGGGGGGGGGCTAGGGGCTAAGGGAGTATAGGCCTAAGGCTAGTATAAGTATACTATACCTATTTTTTATTTTCTTAACTACTATATTTATTTTTCTTTAAAAATAAATTATATATTTTAATAATTTATACTAGCTATAATATTTATATAGCTTTCTACTGCCTCTATACCTATACTATATTAAGTACTATATAGTATTAAGTTCTTAATATCCTTAGCCTATTAATTTTATAAGCTTTTTATAAGCTAAAACTAAAGAATATACTTTATTAATATAAGCTATTTAGTAAGTATAGTTACTAGCTTATTATTCTTTAAAGCCTCTTTAACTTTATATTAGTTTTATACTAAGTATATACCTATATTAATAAAATAAAAATAATTAAAATTTTTATAAAATAATAAAATATAATAATAATTTTTATTATTAGCTTAATAATTATATATTAGTAATTTTACCTTAGAAATATATTAGCTAAAAAGAAAGGCATTAAGTTTAATTTATTTTATATATATTTATATAAGTGCTATAGATTTATACTTAGTTAAGCTTAAGTAAAGGTAAATTACTTTAATAGTAAAAGTAAAGTTAAAGTTAAGCTTTACTACTATATAATTAATATTAGTTTAGTATACCTATATAGTAGCTTACTTTTAGTATTAATAGTTTTTTTATTTTAAAGTAAGTACTTTAATTAAAAAGGGCTTTAGTAAGTAGTTATAAAGTTAGTTTAAAAATAGTATATAATTTAAGTAGTTATTTAAGTATAGTAAGTAGCTATACCCTTAATATATTAGTTTATATTTAAATTAAGCTATTATTATAATATAAGTACTATAAATATACTTAGCTATTCTATTAGCTTTTATTTATTAGTAAAAGTAAAGTAAATAGTAGTTAAAATAAAGGTTAATTAAAGCTATAGCTATTTTAATTTTAACTAAGGTATATAGCATAGCTTTAAATATATTAATTACTATTCTTAAGTACTTAGTTTATTTAAAAATAAATACTTTAGCTATATTCTTTACTTTACTACTAACCTTAATAGGGGTATAGTATAATTCTATATTATATATAATTATACTTTAAATAACCTATATATATAAGAGTTATATATTATATAATAAGTATCCCTAGATTAAAGCTACTAATAATATAAATATAAGCTACTACTATATTAATTTTAATTTAATTTAACTTTAATATATTTTTTAATAAAGTTTATAATAAACCTATACCCTAAAAAAATAGGTAAATTAAACTAGTTATACTATATTAATATTAAGTTAAACTAGTAATATAATTATAGTATATTACTTAATAAAGTATATAAGTTTACTTTTCTTTAAATTAAACTTAAGACTTAATTCTTAAAACTATTCTTAGTAAATTACCTAGGTAGCCTTAAGGTAACTTTATATCTCTTTTACTATATACTTATATATAAGTATATTTATATTATTAAAGAAGCTTATAATAAGTATAAAATATACTACTTAAAGCTTAGTATATAAAGGAGTAATATAGAGTAGGAAAAGAATAAGAAAAATTAAAAACCCTTATAGTATACCTATAGTTATAAATAAAGGGCTTATAAATTTACTATTAAAATAAAGGTTAGTAATATATTTAATAGTAAAGGAGTAAGTCTATATTACTATTTATATAAAGATTCTAATAACTATAAAAGTATAAGTTAGTTTCTTATAGTAAATAGTGTTAAAGGCTATTAATATATTTAATTAGAGTAGTAATATAATACTACTATAATACTATACTATATATACTAATTCTATTAAAATACTTAATATAACTTCTATTAATTTATTTACTTTATTACTTATTTATAAATTAGGTAGTATACTACTTAATTTAATTATAATAATAAGCTAACTTATTATTACTACCTTTATTACTTTACTAATAATACTAAAAAGTAAGATAAAGTACTAAGCCCTTACTCTTTATTACTTTATTAGGGTCTTACCTAGCTTATAAAGAATAATAACTTTTACTTACTAAAATAAAGCTAAATAATAGCTAATATAATAATATATATTAAGTAGGTAGGTAAGGGTCTTAGCTAGTAGCTTACTATATACTTTAAGGTAATTAGCTAAAAGTTTATTTAATTTTAATACCTTTTAGTTAGCTAGGCTTTTAATAATACTATAAATTTTATTAGTATTAAAGTAGTCTTTTAATAAAAATATTATAGTATTAAGGTAATTATTAAAATTCTTTAGTATATTATTAAGTTAGGCTTAGAAGGAAGGGAAGAAATAGTTAGCTAATATAGCTACTTTTTTTTAATATAACTTAGTAGTTATAGTATTTATACCCTTACCTTAAATAAAAGTAAGGATTTACTACTATTTTAATAGTAATTTACTATAAAGCTATACTTAGTATTTAAATTTCTATAAGCTTTCTTTATAAGTAATAACTACTTTAATAGTAAAGTGCTAAGCACTATACCTTTTATTATTAATAGTTTAATACTATATTTAGGCTATATTAGTAGTAAGTTATTAGTTCTCCTTAGTATAAAATATCTACTACTATTATAATACTCTTTTAGTATTCTAAGTAGCTTTTTTAGTATAGTAGTTTTATTATAAGTTTAGCTTAAAACTACCTTAAAGTTTTTTTAAAACTATTAAGTTTATAATAAATTAAAGCTTAGCTATTATTTATTTTATATAGCTATTAATTTTTATAGGTATTTAAAGTAAAGGTTTAATAAAGTTATAGTAGAACTATATTATTACTTTAGCTACTATAAGGTTATTTTCTATATATAGCTATTTAAAATAAAGTAAGTAGTTATTATATAGCCTTAAGCTAATGCTAATATAAATAAGCTATAGAATATAGTTAAATCTAGTAAGGTTTAGCTTCTTTATAAATTTAGCTTTTATATTATAAATAACCTAAATATAATTAATAATACTATCCCTTTTACCCTATATTCTTTAAGTTACTTTACTTTATAGTATTATAAGTTTAAGCTATTATTATATTATTAATATAAAAAGTATATTACTTTTTATTAAGGTTTAGCTATAATAGTTTTAAAGTAAGTAATATTAATTAAAGTTTTTTATAAAAACACTATAGTTTAAAGGTAAGACTACTATAAAGTTAATAAAAGGTAATATTTAATTAAGTTTATAAGTTAAGGAATATATTAAGTAAATATAATATTCTATTAATATTATTAAGCACTAGTCCTTACCTATATATATTAACTATACCTTAAATCTATACTAATAGTTTATATAAATTATAATATAGCTACCTTAAATAGTAAGTTAAAAGTAGCTAAAGTTAGGGTTAGGTAGTTTACTATCTATAGTTCCTAGCTTCTATATTACTATTATATTAGCTTTAAGTTAAAACTCTAGCATTAAATATATAAGGTAGGTTTTCTTTTATATATTCTAATATATAACCTTTATTATATACTTTATATAGTATATTAAATTAAGCTTAGCTTATTTAATACTATAGTAGCTATAGATTATTAACTTAAAAAGGCCTTTATAGCTACTTATAAGTATTATATTAATTCTAGTTTAGTATTAAAAAGGTAAGTATATAGTTTACTAACTTATTTTTATAGTAAAG
>SRPW01000159.1:0-35463 GCA_018360225.1 Claviceps pusilla | reverse complement strand
GAGCAGTGGATCTGTACGTGCACGCTCACTAAGCCCACTACCTTAGTAAGCTGTGCTCTATAGCACCCACCTCCATTATTTCTAATACTATCTATATAAGGATCCTAGTAGCTATAAGGGTATAAGTTAGTTTTTTATAGTAAATAGTATTAAAGGCTGCTAATATATCTAATTAAAGTAGCAATACAATACTGCTATAGTGTTATACTATATATACTAATTCTACTAAAACACTTAGTATAATCTCTATTAACCTATCTACTCTATTACCTATTTATAGGTTAGGTAATGCACTACTTAATTTAGCTATAAGGGTAAGCTAACTTACTACTACTACCTTTATTACTTTACTAATAATACTAAGAAGTAAGATAGGGCATTAGGCCTTTACTCTTTACTACTTTATTAGGGTCTTACTTAGCTTATAAAAAATAATAACTTTTACTTACTAAAATAAAGCTAGGTAGTAGCTAATATAGTAGTATATATTAAGTAAGTAAGCAAGGGTTTTAGCTAGTAGCTTACTATATACTTTAAGGTATTTAGCTAGAAGTTTATTTAGTCCTAATGCCTTTTAGCTAGCTAGGCTTTTAATAATACTATAAATTTTATTAGTATTAAAGTAATCTTCTACTAGGAACGTTATAGTATTAAGGTAGTTATTAAGATCTTTTAGTATATTATTAAGTTAGGCTTAAAAGAAAGAGAAGAAATAATTAGCTAATATAGCTACTTTTTCTTAGTATAACTTAGTATTTATAGTATTTATACCCTTACCTTAAATAAGCATAGGGATTTGCTACTATTTTAGTAGTAGTCTACTATAAAGCTATACCTAGCGTTTAAGTTTCTATAGGTTACCTTTATAAGTAGTAGCTACTTTAATAGTAAAGCGCTAAGCACTATACCTTTTATTACTAATAGTTTAATACTATATCTAAGCTATATTAGCAGTAAGTTACTAGTTCTCTTTAGTATAGGATATTTACTACTATTATAATACTTTTTTAGTATTCTAGGTAGCTTCTTTAGTATAGTAATTCCACTATAGGTTTAGCTTAGAACTGCCTTAAGGTTCCCTTAGAACTACTAAGTTTATAATAAATTAAAGCTTAGCTATTATCTAGTCTATATAGCTATTAATTTCTATAGGTATTTAAAGTAGGGGTTTAGTAAGGTTATAGTAGAACTATATTACTACCTTAGCTACTATAAGGTTATCTTTTATATATAACTATTTAAAATAAAGTAGGTAGTTACTATATAGCCTTAGGCTAGTGCTAATATAGATAAGCTATAGAATATAGTTAGATTTAATAAGGTTTAGTTCCTTTATAAATTTAGCTTCTATATTATAAGTAACCTAAGTATAGTTAATAATACTATCCCTTTTACCCTATATTCTCTAAGTTACTTTACTCTATAGTGTTATAAGCCTAAGCTACTACTATATTACTAATATAAAAAGTATATTACTCCTTATTAAGATTTAGCTATAATAATTCTAAAGTAGGTAGTATTAGTTAAAGTTTTTTATAAAAACGCTATAGTTTAGAGGTAGGGTTACTATAAAGTTAAAAAGGGGTAATATTTAATTAAGTTTATAAGTTAAGGAATATATTAAGTGTATATAGTATCCTACTAATATTATTAAGCACTAATCCTTACCTATATATATTAACTATACCTTAGGCCTATACTAATAGTTTATATAAATTATAGTATAGCTACCCTAAGTAATAAGTTAAAAGCAGCTAAGGCTAAGGTTAGGTAGTCTACTATTTATAGTTCCTAGCTCCTATATTACTATTATATTAGCTTTAGGTTAGAACTTTAGCGCTAGATATATAAGGTAGGTTTTTTTCTATATATTCTAATATATAACCTTTATTATATACTCTATATAATGTATTAAGTTAGGCTTAACTTATTTAGTACTATAATAGCTATAGGTTATTAACTTAAAAAGGCCTTTATAGTAGCTTATAAGTACTATATTAATTCTAGTTTAGTATTAGGGAGGTAGGTATATAGTTTATTAACTTACTTCTATAATAAAGCCTCCTATAATAGTAAGTTACTTATATCTCTCCTTTAGCTATAGCTAAATACCTTTATTTAACTATCTTTCTTTAGTAAAGAAGGTTTAGTAAAGGCTAGGGGCTATACTAAGTATATAGTGTATACATAGTTCTATTATTTATTTATAATATTATATATATAAAACTATATAGGGTAAGGTCCTAAGTAGTTAATATAGCGTTCTTATATAGCTCTTAATAGCGCTAAGTATAATTATTTACCCTCTTTATACTAACTAAATATATAGTAGCTATACCTTAAGGGTAATATATAGTGTGTAGCTATATAGCTAAATTTAAAGTACCTAAAGCATTATTAAGGATAGATAGCGTTATTATAGGGCTTAGCTTTAAATATCTTAGCTTTATAAATAATTTTAGTATAGTATAGCCTATTTACTATATTAACTTTATTAATAATAATAATTAAGGGGGATTAGGTTATAGTACTATATAGCTTTTATACTATAATTCTTACTAAACCTTACTTATTAGCTATAATTATATTTTAAAGAATATTATTCTTCTCTTAGTTCTATATATAATATATAGAAAAGCCCTTAATAATAATACTAAATATATATTAATTTAGTATTACTTCTAGACTAAAAGTAGTGCTAACCTAGGCTATATTATTAGTATAAGGCTTTGCTATATCTTAGAATATAATTATAGTGTTACTACTATAGAGGTAATACACTACTATAATAGTATTAGTACTAGTAGCTTAGTTAATAGTAATAATAGTTTTTTTAGATAAGTAGTTTTATATAGCTTTAGCTATTATATTACCTTTAATAATAGTTTTATAGTAAATATAAGGCAGTATTACTACTATTATAGCCTAAATTTATTAAATAGGTAGTTAAGTAATGCCTTTAGTAGTAATATTAGCCTAGCTTAAAGCTATTATATTCTTAGTGCTAATAGCTTTTTTTATTACTTATTTAATAACTTCTTTTAAGTTTTTAATTATAATAGGCTTATTAAGTAATAGTAAGGTTAATTTTATTAATATTTTAGTATAGGTCTAAGGTATAAGGAGGCTATATTAAGTACGCATTAAGGCTATATTATTAATATAAAGAATAATATTCTATACACTCTTTAGCACTATAGCTAGTATAAGTTTAGCTATTTTATTATATTTAATAGTTAGGTAATTTAGTATTTACTTATATATAAATAATAGTATAGAAGTAACTTAAAGTACTATTAATATAAAGCTACCTTATCCTATAAGTAAGTAGTAGTAGCTCTATATAAGGCTATAATTCCTACTATTAATATCTATTAGTATTACCTTATTTACTATGCCTATGCTCTAGTATTAATACATTATTAAAGATAGGGTAAAACAGATATAGCAATTCTTTTTCTACACTTTTTAAGAGGTTTAGAGTCAGTTCCGCGTCGCTACTGCGGTGCAGGCGAATTCGCAAAAAGTTAGAATATAATTAACCTTAGGGTTATTTTTAAATCTATATATAATATAACTATACTTAGCTGCATTTTCTGCCCTACTAATATAGTTTTAACTAAAAGGGTTATTATAATATACTATATTACTATACTACTATATAGCTTAGAATTTATACTAGTTTTTTAGAAAAACTATATAGTATATAAGGCTACTAATATTTATTATTTTATCTTAAAGAACTGCTAGATTTTTAATAGTATTATAAATTATAGGTAGGTAAAATACTTATTAATTTATAACTTTATAAACTTTTTAATTTATATTAAGCCTAACTAAAGGCTAGGGAACCTTTAAGGCCTAAATATAGTAGACTTCTACTTTACTATAAATAATATTAAAACCTTCTTTACTTTTTATAATTATAATATTAATATCCTATAGAGCTATAAAGAGTTAGTAGCACTAAAGAATATCTTTTCTTCTAAAGCTAAAGGAGATAATAAAGATACTACTAATAACCTTAATTTTAAAGTAGTTAATAGTAGCGTCCCTTTATATAGTATTATATATCTAAATAATATTCTATTTATTATAAATAAGTTTAATATTAAAATTATAAATCTTAACTTAATAGCTATAAAGAAACTTATTAAACTTACTAATAAATATAATATTTACTATAACTAAAGAGTAGTATTAATGCCTAAGAAAGAGTAAATATATATTAATCTTATTAATAGTTAGTAAAACTAGTTAAAACCTTTATAAATATATTATTTAAATAGAAAAGATTTTAAGAAGTTCTATAAAATGTTTAATAAAAAGTATAAAGCTAATCAGGTATCCTACCTTAAGGTAGGAGAAAAGGCACTATACCCTTACCTTAATTTCCTTATTTAGTGTAATATTAGAAAAGAATATAAAGAAAGGGTAGTAATTAATATAAGGCTAGTAAATAGTATTACTATTCTAAATATATACCCTTTACCTAACTAAAGGGATATTATAGAGAATATATATAGAAAGTATTAAATTACCCTTTTAAATACCTTTAGTTTCTTTAATTAACTTTTAATATAGTGTAAATACTATAATAAAATAGTAATTATCTTTAAAAAAGAAATTAAAGTATTTTATATTATAATATAAGGATATAAGAATTCCTTAGTATATACTTAGCGCTTTATAAATAAGTAATTCTATAAATACTATGCCTTTATATAAGTATATATTAATAATATTATAATTTTCTCTAATCCCTTAAAGAATATCTAGCTTACCTTAAAATAGTGTTCTAAATTCTTAAGAAATACTACCTATATATAATAGCTAAGAAATTATTTATTAGCTACTCTTTAATTTAGCTCTTAGGTTTTATTATAAATATAGAGGGTATTATTAATACTAGTAACTATATTAAGGTATTTAAGAACCTCTAAATACCTATTATACTCTTAAGCCTTAAAACCTCTATAGGGATAGCTAAATTTCTCTATATAAGGGTCCCTTAGTTTAACCTATATATTAAACCTTTATAAAATAGAAAGATTAGAATCCTTTAAAACCTTTATAAGAAAAATAAGCTTTTTATTAGGTTATTTAAGTAGGTATAAAAATATATAGCTTAGTAGGTAAGTTTTACACTTTTTTAGTAAAAAATTATATCCTTTAAGCTAATTTAGGAACTCTTATATACTAAGATTCTACTTTAGCATTATAAGTCTAATAAGCCTTTTTTTTAAGGTTAATATATATAAAAAGGGTTTTAGCCTATATACTTTTTAATTAGTAGTTAACTAGGATAGTACTAGTATTCTTAAAAAGAATATTAGTAGTAATAAACTTTACTCTATTTTATTCCTCTCTTAGCTAACCTTAGCTATTAAAAAAAGGTATAGCTTAATAAAGGTAGAGGTTACTACTATTATATAGAGAATAAGGAAGCTAAGGAAAATAGCCTAATTTAACTTATTAGCTATAAATATTATTACTAATTACTTACTAGTAAAGGGAATTATTTAATATACCTTATTTATAATAATAAATCTTAATAAAGCTAACCTTAAGCTTATTAAGGTTATAAATTATTTCTTATAGTTTAAAATCTATATTATCTATATCCCTAGTACCTTAAATATAATACTTAATACACTCTTTTGCTTACTTATTAATATTAGCTATAGAGAAATAGCTAAGTATAGTAAATTTAATAAACTTAATACTTATATATACTTTAAAGAGAAATCTATAGCCTTTACTATTATAAATAATAATTTAAAGGATTTTATTATAATAGGGTATTAATATAATATAAAGTATAGCTAGATTATTAAAGGTATTACTATATATAGAGAGAGGTAATACTAAGCTAATTAAAACTAACTATAAATTCCCCTATATAGCTAGAACCTTTAAAATAATAAACTTCTTTATTACTATAATTTAAAAGAATTATACTAACTTTATATCCCTTAAAACTATATAAAAGCTTTCTTTTAGCTAATTTATAATAATACTTATTACTTTAATATAGAAAGAATAGCTAAGGAGCTCTTTACTATCTACTTTCTATAAATAAGTAGCTAAATATATACTTATATAGCACACTATAATATTTATAAAGAAAACATAGTTTTTTAATCTTAAGCCTTAGAAGAAATAAAACCTCTTTTAATAAAGCTAGTGCCTTTTTATAGTATTTTATTAGATTTTATTACTAATATATTAAAAGTTAGCTCTATAAATATAATATAGGCAGTAAAAGGATTTACTACCTATAACTTACTTTACTTAGTTAACTACCTTTTTAGTAAAAAAATAATTCTTATCCTTAGCTATAAAGAGTATTTAGTAAAAATCTAAACTAAACTTTTACTTAAAGGACTCTACCTTATTAACTAAGGGCTATTATAGGAAATTATTAGTAATTAGAACCTTAAGTTTATTTCTAACCTTTAAACTATACTTTTTTATAAATTAGGAGTAAAATTCCTTATAGCTATAGTATATTACCTATAAACTAATAGTATAGCTAAGTATAAAAACTAGACTATAATTATTATAATATAGTATTATACTATAACTAACCTAAATATCCCCTAGCCTTTAATACTTCTAATGCTTTAACATTACTTTAATAATATAGCTATAGCTTTAATTAATTAATTACTTAATAAACTTATACTTAGTTATAAGCTACTTATAATAGTAAACCTTTTTATAAATCTAAATAAATCTATTATAGATTCTAATAATACTAATTTTTTAGTGCTTTAGAAATTATACTAAAGAGAGGCTAAGTATACTATTATAGTAGTAGCTATACTTATAAAAATTTAATATAACTCTAGGCATAACTTAGTGGATATTAATATTAGGGATATAGTATACTTTAGGCTATACTTAAAATATAAGCTTTTAGGTAAGCTTAAAAAGAAATAGTCTCCCTAGTATACTAAACTATATAAGGTTTTAAAATAAATCTCTTCTCTCTTTTTCTACCTTAATTTTCTATTAACTTCTAAGGTTTATTTAGTAGTTTCTATAGCTTATATTTAAAAACTATAGTAAAATAAAGACCCTTTTAGAAGAATTAAGCTAGCACTACTATTAATAAACTTAACTAAATTAGGAGATATAAACTACTAGGAAATTAAAAGGATTTAGAAGTATTATATATAATTCTTTTAAAAAAAGGGTAAGAAGCCTTATATTAATTTCCTAATCTACTAGAAGGGATACTTTACTAAGGATAATTAGTAAATTTCTAAGGAAGAAATATATATTAATACTGCTAAGATAGTTAATAAGTACTTAGCTAAGAATATTATTAATTAGAATAAGGAATACTATAAGAAAGGTCTTATAGTGCCTTTTAATTAATATATATTTATATTTATACTAGCCCTATATTTAATTTTATAAATATATATAGGGAATTCCCTATTAGTAGAAAATATTAATTATTTTCTACAGTAGCTACTATAAAGAGTAATAAGGCTTAAGCTAAAGGTAAATTAAAGCTCCCTATTATTTATACTGCTTAGAACTCCCTCTAAATAGCTATTTAATTTAAAAGGATAAGGGTAGCTATAAAAACTATTACTAAACCTTATAGCTCTTAGCTAAGGCTATTATTATTACTGAATGTATAAATAATGCCTTTAGCTACCTAAATAGAACCCTTAGTAGCCTTTTAGTAATAGTTAGTAAGTTTTATCTTATAGAAATCCTTAAGCTAAGCGCTTAAGTAGCTATTACTATATCTAAGTAGTTATTAGGTATATATAATAAGGTCCTTATATATATTATAGCGTTAGAAATAGTAATAGAAGCCCTTAAGTCTACTATAACTAGCTATAGCAAACTATTTAAAACCTATTATAATAGTATTAAAGGTCTTATAAATATCTATAATATTATAAAAACTTAAACCCTAGGGATAGTTAATATTAGAATTAAGGAAGCTATAAAGTCTATACCTATAGTAAAGGCTATTAAAGATATAGAATCCTACCTTATTACATTAAAGAAACATAAATCCACTATAGCTACCTTAAATTCTACTATTAAAACCTTTATTAAAACACTTTAAACTAAAGTAAAGGCTATTAAGGCTAAGGTATAGACTATTAAGACCTTAGTAACGCCCCTTATAGGCACCCCTAGGTTATTTACTATAATATATTCTAATAAGCGCACTAGGGATAAGACCCTAACTCTCTAGTTAAGGTATTCTATATATAGTAAACGCTAGCTAGCTACTATAAGTAGCTTAAAGACTATACTATAAAAGGGGGATTTTATTAACCCCTTTAATAGAATATTTTAGTACTTTTATTATTTCTTATACTACTATTTTAATAGTACCCTATTATAGGAATTTTAATAGTTATATAAGTATAAGTAGTTTCTAATTTTCTATATTACTTACCTACCTTAAGAGAATAAAGTTAATAGGAAATATAATAGTTTAGTAAGAGTATTTAATATTTATAATATTTACTACTAAAAATATAAAATCCCTATAGAATTCTATTTATATTTAAATAATAATAGTAGTAAATAAGGTATATAAGTATTCTTAACCTTAAGCTATAAAAACTATATCTTTATTTATATAAGAAACCTTATTTATATTAGTATCTACCTTAAGTTATAAAATATAATAATATTTAAGGGTTTTTATTTACTTAGCTAGGGCTATAGCCTAGCTACCTAAGTATACTACTAAGTATAAAAAACTTACCTTATTATAACCCTTTTATAACCTTCTTTTAATTAATAATATTATTACTTTTTTATTATAAGTTACTCTCTTTATTTTCTTTATTATTATTATTAGTATTCCTTTATACTTTACTATACTCCTTACTATCCCTTTTATAGTTACTTTTTTATATAAAACTATTATCTTCCTTATATAGCTATATAAAGTTTCCTTAGTTTAAATACTAAAACTATAATACTTAGCTATATAATATTAATACTACTTTAAGAGACTTTCTTTACTAAGAAGGAAATTAATTAAAACTATAAAAAAATACTTAATCTCTTTACTAAGCTAAGTAATATATATTTTAAGGCTTACTATAGTACTAATACTATAGGTAGTATAGAATAAATAAAAAAACCCTTTATTTTTAAATTATACTATATTATAACTATTAAAAACCTTATTAAAGGTAGTTTTTATCAAACCTTCTTACTTTATAAAATTTATAAATTATACTACCTTTTAATAAATAGTAGCTTACTAAAGCTAAATATAGCTTTTATTTACTATATTATAAAACTTAATATAGATACTTTTATTTAGCTTTTTTTAATTATTACTATTTATATTAATAAAACTTTTATTAAGTAAAACCTTTAAACCTATATTAAAAGTAGTATTAAGAATATAATAAACCTTTAAAATAAAATTATCCTCCCTAGAATTCTATAAGCCTAGTAGCTTATTAATTTCTTTATTTATTTTACTAAAACCTATAACTATTTTAATGCTAAATATATTCCCTTTACTTATTATAAACTAATAAAAAACTATACTAATATCTTTATTAGGTATTACTTATATCTTATTAGTATATATTATAAGGTTCTTTATATTAGCACTAAAAAAGTCTAAATACTTACTACCTATATCTAAATACTAGCTAATAGAATAACTTATAACTTTTATATTAATAATACTTAAAAGAAATAATATAGTATAAGTGCTAATAAAACTAAGTAAAAGCTTAACCTTAGTATAGTATATTTTTATAATAATATAGGGTTTACTTAATATTAAAAAGAAGCTAAAGCTATAGTAATAACCCTTAATATTTATACCCTTAATACTATAGCTAACTATTAAGGGTAGGAGATCTTTAAAAAAGTCCTAGCTAACCCTATAATTTAATGCTTTTTAGCTAGAAATATCTACTTTATAATAATATACTAAAGCTATATTATAAACCTTAATAACTCTAAGGCTAATAAAGCTAGTAGCATTAAGTCCCTTAGTAATAGTAATATATTTATAAGTAATAGAAGTAAGTAGTAATAGTATAGAATATAATAGTAAACTAAAGGTAAACCTTAAAGAGTTTAATAGTTCTATAGGGAATATAGATATTTATACTAACTTACTTACCTATATTCCCTTTCCTTATTTATATAACTTCTATAGGTTAGTTTATAACCTAGCTATATATAGACTTTTATAGCTTATTTCTTTTTCCTTTTAATTTCTTAACTTTATAAATAAATTACTATAGACTTACTTTCTTTTCTTTTTTTTTCTTTTCTTTCTTAATTTATATAGCTTAGAATAAGCTATATTTTCTTCTATAAAGAGGGGACCTATTATAATCTATTTCTAAAGGTAGAACCTACCTTATAAAAGGGGGTTTCTACTATATTTAGCTAAAGGAAAATAACTTTAACTATATATACACTTAACCACCTACCTATAACTTAAGTGTTCCTTCTCTTTATAACTTCATAACGTACCACACCTATTGTGTGAGTACCCCTAATTTACGTGTGACATCCAGCACGTAACAATAGGATTCTATAAATACTTTATTTAAGGATATAATAAGATTACTATTTTATTAATAAATTTATTAAAAGGTAATAATAAAAGCTTTTTATAGCTAAGTAATAGTAAGCTAGTAATATTTAATTAACTTAAGTAGAAATTCTTTAAAGCATTTATTTTTATTTACTTTAACTTAAAAGTATTACTTAAAATAAAGATAAATATATTAGCTTTTACTATTAGGGCTATTATAGCTTAGTTATAGCTAGGTAGCTAGTACTTAGTGGCTTATATATTATATAAACTATTTAAGCTAAAACTAAAATATATAATACTAAACAGTAAGCTTCTTATTATTTAAAAGGCTTTTTATACTTAAAGGTACTATTTAGCTTATTTAAAATACCTTATTTAAGTTATTATTAACTACTTAAATTATAAGTACTTTATTATAAAGCTAAAGCTATTTAGCTATTAAGTTAATATACTAAATAAGCTATATTTATTTAACTTTATTATAAAGTATTGCTTTAGTAAGCTAAATTTAATAAATAGCTTATTTTATAAACTAAACTACTTTTTAAAAAAAGTAGTAACTAAGGTATATATATTATACTTATTACTATTTCTTACTAAGTTTACAACAGGTAAGTAGTATAGCTATAATATATAGTTAGTAGCTAATACCTTAAATATTTTATATAAAATAGCTAAGCTAATAAGCTAGCTATTACTATTACTTATTAGTACTAAGCTATAACCTAGCTATATATTAATAGTAATAGAGATAAATATAATATATTTAGCCTAAATTTACTTATTATAAATTAAAGAATAAGCTAAGTAAGAGAAATTAAAAAAAGTAAGGTAAGTTAAAGTAAGTATACTTTAATGATATAATAAGTTAAGATTCTAGCTAGTGCTTAATAATTTAGGTTTAAATATTAGAGTATTACTAAAGAACTAGCTTATAGGTAATATAAATATAGTAAGTAAAGAGATAGGTAGCTAAAATAAAGAAGTTTTAAAGAATAAAACTAAAAGCATTTATAGCTTTAAAAAATATTTAAGTTAGCTTTATTTACTAAGTAATAAACTTTTATATAAGAAACTTATATATAGTTTAAGTATAGTAAGTAAGGAAATAAATAGCTAAAATAAAGAAGTTTTAAAGAATAAAACTAAATCTTCTCTTAACTTCATAAAGTGCTTAAGTTAGCTTTATTTATTAAGTAATAAACTTTTACTTAAAAAAAGAACTTATTAAAAGCTTATAGTAAAGCTAATAGTTATTAGGAGAACCTTTACTAAGTTGATCTTTAAGTAAGCTAATTATAAAAATTTAATTATTTTAATATTTAAGTTTTTAAAGTTTATATAGTTAAGAAATACTTTAGTATAATAGTAATTAAAGCTATTAAGTAATAGTAAAGTAATAGTGTTGTTAAAGAGTACTATTTAAATAGTTAATAAAAATAGGCTACTATTATATAAAAACTAAGCTTATATCCTAGCTAATATAAAAAGTAAAATCTTATAGCTAACTTATAATAACTTAGTAATAGGCTATTAAGATATAAGTAAAATACTTAAATAAGTTACTAGCTAATATTTTTAGCTAAGCTTAAAATAAAATATTAAAACCTATATTAATAATTATATAAGTTACTAGCTTAATAAGCTATAGTTATATTAACCTTATAGTAAGGTAGTAGTACTATTAATATTAAAAAGATTATTTTAAGAAATCTTTATAGACTTTATTATTAGCCTACCCTTTATTAAATATATAAATAGTAAGATATATAATAGAATCTTAGTAATAATAAATAGATTTTCAAATACATACTTTATATTATTATAATTATAATGGTAACTAATAGTAACTTAGTAATTATTTTTATTAAAAATATTTTTTAAAACTATAAGGCTTTAAAGAGAATTATAAGTAATAAAAATATTATTTTTATTAGTAAATTTTGAAGAACCTTTTATTACTATTTAGTAACTAAGTAGCTATTAAGTACTGCTTTCTACCCTTAAATAAATAGCTAAACTAAAAGAATAATTTAAATCTTAAAATATTACTTAAAAGCTTTTAAATATATAAAATAAACTAACTAGCTAAATTACATAGCCTTTATATAATTTATATATAATACTAGCTATTTATATAGCTTATAGCTATATACTAGTAAATTTACTATAAGGCTATAAACTATAAAGGCTAAACTAAGTAACTAAACCTTTTAATATTATGAATTAATATATAAAGGTTAGAGACAAAGATCTGTATTTACAAAAAACTTTTCGCGAATTCGCCCGCACCGTAGTAGCAACGCAGAACTGACTCTAAACCTCTTAAAAAGTGTAGAAAAAGAATTACTATATCTATTTTACTCTATCTTTAATAGTATATTAATGCTAGAGCGTAGGTATAGTAGATAAGGTAATACTAATAAATATTAATAATAGAAATTATAGCCTTATATAGAGCTACTACTACTTATTTATAGAATAGGGTAGCTTTATATTAATAGTGCCTTAAGTTACTTCTATACTACTACCTATATATAAGTAAATACTAAACTACCTTACTATTAAATATAATAAAATAGCTAAACTTATACTAGTTATAGTACTAAAGAGTATATAAAATATTATTCTTTATATTAATAATATAGCCTTAATGCATACCTAATATAGTCTATTTATGCTTTAAATCTACACTAAAATATTAATAGAATTAACCTTACTATTACTTAATAAGCCTATTATAATTAAAAACTTAAAAGAAGTTATTAAATAAATAGTAAAAAAGGCTATTAGCGCTAAGAATATAATAGCTTTAAGCTAAGCTAGTATTACTACTAAAGGCATTACCTAACTATTTATTTAATAAATTTAGGCTATAATAGTAGTAGTACTGCCTTATATTTATTATAAATCTATTATTAAAGGCAGTATAATAGCTAAAGCTATATAAAACTATTTACTTAAAGAAACTATTATTACTATTAACTAAGCTATTAATATTAATATTACTATAGTAATATATTACCTCTATAGTAGCAATACTATAATTATATTCTAGAATATTATAAAGCCTTATACTAATAATATAGCTTAAATTAGCACTGCTTCTAGTTTAAAAGTAATACTAAACTAATATATATTTAGTATTATTATTAAAGGCTTTCCTATATACTATATATAGAACTAAAAGAGGGATAATATCCTTTAAAATATAATTATAGCTAATAGGTAGGGTTTAGTAAAGGTTATAGTATAGAAGCTATATAGCACTATAACTTAATCCCCCTTAATTATTATTATTAATAAAGTTAATATAGTAAATAAGCTATATTATATTAAAATTATTTATAAAGCTAAGATATTTAAAGCTAAGCTTTATAATAATACTATCTATCCTTAATAATGCTTTAGGTGCTTTAAATTTAGCTATATAGCTATATACTATACATTACCCCTAAGGTATAGCTACTATATATTTAGTTAGTATAAAGAGGGTAAATAATTATACTTAGCGCTATTAGGAGCTATATAGGAACGCTATATTAACTGCTTAGGACCTTACCCTATATAGTTTTATATATATAATATTATAAATAAACAATAAAACTATATATATACTATATACTTAGCATAGCCCCTAGCCTTTACTAAACCTTCTATACTAAAGAAAAATAGTTAAATAAAGGTATTTAGCTATAGCTAAAGAAGGGATATAAGTAACCTACTATTATAGAAGGCTTTATTATAAAAGTAAGTTAGTAAGCTATATACCTACCTCCCTAATACTAGATTAAAATTAATATAGCGCTTATAAGCTACTATAGAGGCCTTTTTAAGTTAATAACTTATAGCTATTATAGTATTAAATAAGCTAAGCCTAACTTAATACACTATATAGGGTATATAATAAAGGTTATATACTAAAATATATAGAAGAAAACCTACCTTATATATTTAGCGCTAGAAACCTAACCTAAAGCTAATATAATAGTAATATAGAAGCTAGGAACTATAAATAGTAAACTACCTAACCTTAGCCTTAGCTACTTTTAACTTACTATTTAAGGTAGCTAAACTATAATTTATATAAACTACTAATATGAAGCTAAGGTATAGTTAATATATATAAGTAGGATTAGTGCTTAATAATATTAATAGGATACTATATTTATTTAATATATTCCTTTATTTATAAACCTAATTAAATATTACCCTTTTTTAACTTTATAGTAGCTCTGCCTTTAAACTATAGTATTTTTATTAAAAACTTTAATTAATATTACTTACTTTAAGACTATTATAAATAAACCTTAATAAGGAGTAATACACTCTTTATAATAGTAATATAATAGTAGCTTAGACTTATAATACTATAGGGCAAAGTAACTTAAAAAATATAAAGTAAAAGGGATAGCACTATTAACTATATATAGGTTACTAATAATATAAAAGTTAAATTCCTAAAAGGACTAAACTTTATTAAATTTAACTATATACTATAGTTAATCTATATTAGCGCTAGTTTAAGGCTAGGCAGTAACTATTTACTTTATTTTAAGTAGCTATATATAGAAGATAATCTTATAATAGCTAAGGTAGCAATGTAGTTCTATTACAAACTTACTAAACCTCTACTTTATATACTAATAAAAGTTAATAATTATATAGACTAGATAATAGCTAAGCTTTAAGCTATTATAGATTTAGCAGTCCTAAGGGAACCCTAAGGTAGCCCTAGGCTAAATCTATAGTAGAACTACTACACTAAAAAAGCTACTTAAAATATAAAGAAAACACTAAAGTAGTAGTAAACCTTCTATACTAAGGAGAACTAATAACTTACTACTAATATAGCTTAAATATAGAACTAAGTTATTAGTAATAAATAGTATAATGCCTAGCGCTTTACTATTAAGGCAGTAACTATATACTAAAGAAGCCTATAGAAACTTAAGCGCTAGGTATAGCTTTATAGTAAACTATTACTAAAATAATAATAAATCCTAACCTTTATTTAAGGTAAGGGACTAAATACTACTATTACTAAATTATACTAAAAGAAAGTAGCTATGCTAGCTAACTATTTCTTCCCTTCCTCCTAAGCCTAGCTAAATAATATACTAAAAAACCTTAATAACTGCCTTAATGCTATAATATTTTTAATAAAAAACTACTTTAATACTAATAAAATCTATAGTATTATTAAAAGCTTAGTAAGTTAGAAAGCACCTAAACTTAATAAACTTTTAGCTAGCTACTTTAAAGTATATAGCTAGCCCCTAGCTAGAACCCTTATATACCTACTTAATATATACTGCTATATTAGCTACTACCTAGCGCTATTTTAGAAGGTAAAAGTGGTTATTTTATATAAACTAGGCAAAACCCTAGTAGAATAATAAAGGGTAGAAGCCTAGTGCCCTATTTTACTTCTTAGTATTATTAAAAAGGTATTAAAAGTAGTAGTAGTAAGCTAGCTTACCCTTATAGCTAAGTTAGGTAGAGTATTACCTAACTTATAAATAGGTAATAAGGTAGATAGATTAATAGAAGTTACGCTAAGTATTTTAATAGAATTAGTATAGGCAGCGTAGCACTATAGCAGTATTACATTACTACTTTAATTAAATATATTAATAGCCTTTAACACTATCTATTATAAGCAGTTATCTTACACCCTTATTATTACTAGTATCCCTATATAGATTATAGTATAAACCCACTCCTTTACTACTAAATATATAGCTAGCCTCTTTTTTAATAATAAATTTATAAGCCCCCTACCTATAACTATAAGGGTACTATAGGGGTTACCTATCTCTTCTATTCTATTTCTACTCTATATTACCTTATTATATATAAAGCTTTAAATAGTATAATTTATGCTTATTATAGGATTTTCTAATAATATAAACATACTAGTATATAAATAAATAGTAAAGGAGATATAGGACTGCCTTAAAACTATATAGTTAATTTACTAAAAGTAGTCTAAGGAATTAGGCCTTAAGTTTAACCTAGGAAAAAGTAAACTTATATACTTCACTAAATAACGCATTACTATTATAATACTAGTTTAGCTTAGCACTAATATAGTATAACTAGTTTAATCCACCTACTTTCTTAAAATATAGGTTTATTATAAACTCTATTAGAAGGTATACTAAAACTAGGTTAAGTTAAAACTACTATAGTAGTAGCTTACTCTTATATTACTAGTAGCTTTAACTTAGGGATGCTTACTATATAATACATAGCTCCTATATATATAGGTTATTTAGAGCATTATTATATATAATATAGGATTACACTATACCCTTACTAATATTAGTAATAAAGTATAGAGTATAGCTAAGGCATTTATTTCTAAATAAACTAAGTGCCTAAGAATAGTAACTAATGCCTTTAAGGCTATGCTATATACTTTAGTTAAAACTAAAGCAGCAGTAGCTTTAATTAACCTCTACCTTAACTACTATTTACTATGCTTTTATTAATAAATAAAGGCTAATAGAATAGCTAAGCAAATATATAGTATATACGCTATAATAGTAGCTTAACTTTAATATAAATTAGCACGCTAAGGACGTAGACACCTACTATAGTAGAATAACTACCTAAACTATATACTATTCCTAAACTAGCTCTATAACTATTTATAAGAACTATCTCTAACTAAAGCACTTGCTTTAAAATAAAAAAATTACTAGCACTAGGAAAGAACTACTATATAGATATACTAAACTTATATTAGCTATATAGCAGTAGAGCTTAATTCTAACTTTACCTCTACTACTAAAGTTATCTACCTTTACTTAGGCCTTACTAAGCATAAATCTATAGTACTTATATAAATATATATAAAATAAATTAAACTTAATACCTTTTTTTTAGCTAATATATTTCTAAGGTAGAATTGCTAATATATAGTTACTAGGCTAATAATAAAGACTACTACTATATTTTACTATCTTATAAAAATTTTAACTATCTCTGCTCTATTAATATAAGCGCATGACTGAATTTTTCTATAATAAAGGAAAATATCACTATATTTATAAAAAACTTTTCGCGAATTCGCCCGCACTGTAGTAGCGACGCGGAACCGACTCTAAACCTCTTAAAAAGTATAGAAAAAGAATTGCTGTATCCGTTTTACTCTATCTTTAATAGCGTATTAATGCTAGAGCATAGGCATAGTAGATAAGGCAATACTAATAAATATTAATAGTAGGAATTATAGCCTTACGCAGAGCTGCTACTACCTACTTATAGGATAGGGTAGCTTTATATTAATAGTGCCTTAAGTTACTTCTATACTATTGCCTATATATAAGCAAATACTAAACTACTTAACTATTAAATATAATAAGATAGCTAAACTTATACTAATTATAGTGTTAAAAAGTATATAGAATATTATCCTTTACGTTAATAATATAGCCTTAATATATACTTAACGTAGCCTCCTTATGCCTTAAACCTATACTAAAACATTAATAAAATTAACCTTACTATTACCTAATAAACCTATTATAGTTAAAAACTTAGAAAAAGTTATTAAATAAGTAGTAAAGAAAGCTATTAGCACTAGGAATATAATAGCCCTAAGCTAGGCTAGTATTACTACTAAAGGCATTACCTAACTGCTTATTTAATAGATCTAGGCTATAATAGTAGTAGTATTACCTTATATTTACTATAAAACTATTATTAAAGGCAGTATAATAGCTAAAGCTATATAAAACTACTTACTTAAAGAAACTATTACTACTATTAACTAAGCTACTAATACTAATACTACTATAGTAGCATATTACCTTTATAGCAGTAACACTATAATTATATTCTAAAATATAGCAAAGCCTTATACTAATAATATAGCCTAGGTTAGCACTGCTTTTAGTTTAAAAGCAACGCTAAACTAATATATATTTAGTATTATTATTAAGGGCTTTTCTATACACTATATATAGAACTAAGAGAAGGATAATATCCTTTAAAATATAATTATAGCTAATAGGTAGGGTTTAGTAAGGGTTATAGTATAAAAGCTATATAGCACTATAACCTAATCCCTCTTAATTATTACTATTAATAAAGTTAATACAGTAAATAGGCTATACTATATTAGAATTATTTATAAAGCTAAGATATTTAAAGCTAAGCTTTATAATAACACTATCTATCCCTAATAATACTTTAGGTGCTTTAAATTTAGCTATATAGCTATATACTATACATTGCCCCTAAGGTATAGCCACTATATATTTAGTTAGCATAAGGAGGGTAAATAATTATGCTTAGCGCTATTAAGAGCTATATAGAAACGCTGCGTTAACTGCTTAAGACCTTACCCTATATAGTCTTATATATATAATATTATAAATAAATAATAGAACTGTATACACACTATATACCTAGCATAGCCCCTAGCCTTTACTAAACCTCCTTTACTAAAGAAAGATAGTTAGATAAAGGTATTTAGCTATAGTTAAAGGAGAGATGTAAGTAACCTACTATTATAGGAGGCTTTACTATAGAAGTAAGTTAGTAGACTATATACCTACCTCCCTAATATTAGACTAAAATTAATATAATGCTTATAAGCTACTATAAAGGCCTTCCTAAGTTAATAACCTATAGCTACTATAGCACTAAACAAGCTAAGCCTAACCTAATACACTATATAGAGTATATAATAAAGATTATATACTAGAATATATAAAAGAAAACCTATTTTATATATCTAGCGCTAAAGTCCTAACCTAGAGCTAATGTAATAGCAATATAGAAGCTAGGAACTATAAATAGTAAACTACCTAACCCTAGCCTTAGCTACTTTTAACTTATTACTTAAGGCAGCTATACTATAATTTATATAAACTACTAGTATAGGCTTAAAGTATAGTTAATATATATAGATAAGGACTAGTGCTTAATAATATTAGTAGAATACTATATCCACTTAATATATTCCCTAACCTATAAACCTAATTAAACATTACCCCTTCTTAACTTTATAGTAGCCCTACCTTTAGACTATAGTGTTTTTATAGGAGACTTTAACTAACACTACTTACTTTAGGACTATTATAGCTAAACCTTAATAGGAAGTAACATACTCCTTATACTAGTAATGTAGTAATAGCTTAGACTTACAATGCTATAGGGTAAAGTAACTTAAAGAATATAGGGTAAAAAGGACAGTACTATTAACTATACCTAGGTTACCTATAATATAGAAGCTAAATTTATAGGGGGATTAGACCTTACTAAATCTAACTATATCCTATAGCTTATTTGTATTAGCACTAGCCTAAGGCTATATAGCAACTACCCACTTTATTTTAAATAGTTATATATAGAAGATAACCTTATAGTAGCTAAGGTAGTAATATAGTTTTGCTATAACCTTACTAAACCTCTACTCTAAATACCTATAGAAATTAATAGCTATATAAAATAGATAATAGCTAAGCTTTAATTTATTATAAACCTAGTAGTTTTAAGGGAACCCTAAAGCAGTCCTAAGCTAAACCTATAATAAAACTACTATACTAAAGAAGCTACCTAGAATGCTAAGAGAGTATTATAATAATAGTAAATATCCTATACTAAAGAGAATTAGTAACTTACTACTAATATAGCCTAGACGCAGTACTAAACTATTAGCAATAAAAGGTATAGTGCCTAGCACTCTACTATTAAAGCAGCTACTACCTATAAAGAGGACCTATAGAAACTTAAATACTAGGCATAGCTTTATAGTAAACTACTATTAGAATAGTAGCAAATCCCTACTCTTATTTAAAGCAAGGGCGTAGACACTATAACTGCTAAGTTATACTAAAAGAAAGTAGCTATATTAGTTAACTATTTCTTCCCTTCCTTCTAAGCCTAACTTAATAATATACTAAAGGATCTTAATAATTGCCTTAATACTATAACGTTTCTATTAAAAGACTACTTTAATACTAATAAAATCTATAGTATTATTAAAAGCCTAGCTAGCTAAAAGGCGCTAAAACTAAATAAACTTCTAGCTAAATACCTTAAAGTATATAGTAAGCTACTAGCTAGGACCCTTACCTACCTACTTAATATATACTACTGTATTAGCTACTACCTAGCTTTATTTTAGTAAATAAAAGTTATTATTCTTTATAAGCTAGGCAAGACCTTAATAGAGTAGTAAAGAGTAAGGGCCTAGCGCTTTATTTTACTTTTTAGTATTATTAGTAAAGTAATAAAGGTAGTGGTAGTAAGTTAGCTTACCCTTATAGCTAAATTAAGCAATACACTACCTAACCTATAAATAGGCAATAGAGTGAATAGGTTAATAGAGGTTATATTAAGTGTTTTAGTAGAATTAGTATATATAGTATAGTACTATAGTAGTATTATATTACTACTTTAACTAAATATATTAGTAGCCTTTAATACTATTTACTATAAAAAACTAACTTATACCCTTATAGCTATTAGAATCCCTATATAGATAGTAGTGTAAACTTACTCCTTTACTACTAAACATATTACTAATCTTTATTTTAATAGTAAATCTATAAGCCCCTTACTTATAACTATAAGTATACTATAAGGGTCTTTAATCTCTCCTATTCTCTTCCTACTTTATATTATTCCCTTATATACTAAGCTTTAGGTAGTATATTCTATACTTATTATAAGCTTCTTTAATAATATAAATATACTTATATATAGGCATATAGTAGAGAAGATATAGGATTACCTTAAGGCTACCTAGGTAATTTACTAAGACTAGTTTTAAGAATTAGGTCTTAAGTTTAATCTAAGGAAGAGTAAACTTATATACTTTACTAGGTAGTGTATTATAATTATATTACTAGTCTAACTTAGCACTAATATAGTGTAACTAGTTTAGTTTACCTACTTTCTTAGAGTATAGGTTTATTATAAGCTTTACTAGAAAGCGTACTAAAGTTAGGTTAAGTTAAAACTAGTGTAGTAGTGGCTTATACTTATGTTACTAGTGGCTTTAACCTAGGGATGCTTATTATATAATGCATAACTCTTATATATATAGGTTATTTAAAGTATAATTATATATAGTGTAGAATTATACTATACCCTTACTAAAGTTAGTAGTAAAGCTAGGGGCATAGCTAAGGCATTTATTTTTAAATAAACTAAGTGCCTAAGAATAGTAACTAATATATTTAAGGCAATACTATATACCCTAGTTAAAACTAAGGTAGCTATAGCCCTAATTAACCTTTACCTTAACTACTATTTACTTTACTTTTACTAATAAATAGAAGCTAATAAAATAGCTAAGCATATCTATAGCGCCTATATTATAATAATAGCTTAACTTAGATATAGACTAACACGCTAAGGGCATAGCTGCCTACTATACCTAAATAACTGCCTAAATTATATACTATTCTTAAACTAACTCTATAACTACCTACTAAAGCCCTCTCTAATTAAAGCGCTTGCCTTAAAATAAAAGGACTATTAATATTAAGAGCAGGCTACTGTATAGGCACGCTAGACTAACGTTAACTATATAGCAGTAAAGCTTAACCCTAGCTTTACTTTTACTACTAAAGTTATTTACCTTTACTTAAGCTTAACTAAATATAAATCTATAGCACTTATATAAATATATATAAAATAAATTAGACTTAATGCTTTCCTCTTTAGCTAATGCATTTCTAAGGTAGAATTGCTAATATATAGCTATTAGGCTAATAATAAAGACTACTACTATATTCTACTATCTTATAAAAATTTTAACTATCTCTACCCTATTAATATAGGCATACACTTAGTATAAAACTAGCGTAAAGTTAGGGAGGCTTTAGAAAACAATAAGCTAGCAACTACTCTTACTAAGTAGCTTATTTTAATAGGGTATATTCCTTAGTTTTAGCTTATAAAAAGCTTATAAGATTAATAAGCTAAGGATATTAAGAATATAATACTATATAGCACCTAGTGTAGTATAGATATAGAGGCAGTAGGAAGCTATATAGATATTATAGTTAGTATAGATTATTAGAATATATAACTTATTTTTAAAGAAAAATAAATATAGTAGCTAAGATAATAGAAAATAGGTGTAATGTATTTACGCTAGCCCTAGGCCTACGCCCTCTTAGCCCTTAGCTCCCCTCTCTCCTTCTTTACTCCCTCCCTTTCCTCCTCCTTTACTACCTTTTTTATATAACCCTATATAGTAACTATAGTAAGCTTATTTTATAGAATATTATTTAATTCCTTTAGTGTATTAGTAATATAGTAAGTCTATAGTAATAGCTTACCCTTAACTAAGGTTAAGGCTAAGGCTACTATAGCACTGCTGCTAACCTATATTGCTATATTAGTAAATAAGCCTGCTTGCTTTATAAGTTAGACTATTTTTTTTTAAGTAGTATTATACTCTTTAGCCTAGCTATATATTAATATTATATTAGTATTGCTATAAAACTATATCTTAGCTGCCCTATACTTATATTAATAAACTCCCTAAAGGCATAGAGGTTCTATATATTTATAACTTATTTAATAGCCTCTTAGTATAATATAATGTTTAGATTTAGCTATAGAACTAATTAGCTACTGCTTAGCTATTAATATAAATAAAGAATATAATACTTACGCCTAAATAAGTCTTTTTTACTTTTATACACTTAAAGTATATATTACTAGTACCTACTTAACTTAGTAATTAGAGCAGTATAGGTTAGAAAGGGGCACTAACCTTTAGTGCTATAGTATTATTTTTTAATATTTTTAGCTTATATTAAGTAAGCTTTATAGGGCTAGGCTTATAATTAGCTTAGCTATATAAGGGTTAATAGCAGTAGTGCATTAGAAAGGGATTAGTACTTACCCTAAGTGTAATAATTAATTTTATTATAAGAGCAGGCAGTATCTTTAATAATACTATAGTTAGTCTAAGGTAGTAATAAGGCAGCACTACTGTAAAAATAGGAATAAAGGTATACTTATAATAAAAGCAATAAATAAAGAAGGAAGAAAGAAGGGAAGAGCCTAAAAATAAAAAGAAAAGAGTAAATATAATGTTTCTTTCTCTTTTTATTATATAATTAATAAATAGCTAATAGTTAGTTTAATAATAGCTAGCTACTAGCTAGTGTAGCTAATACTATAGAGGTATAGAAGCTAGAGGAAGGTTTTAGGTAAGAAGGTAGTAACCTAGGGGAATTAGCTAGGGACTAGTGTAAAGAATAGGCTAAGCACTTAAGGCAACTTACTATAACTTATAAACTACCCCTATAGGCAATCTGCATTATTACTACGCCTCTACTAACCCAGTCTAATTCCTATTTTACACTATATACTCTCCTATAATACTAGTTAAGTTTAGCTAGTAGTGCACTACTTTTCATAATTAGAACTAGCGTGGAGCTACTATAGCTTTGCTACAGAATATAGAAAAAGGTTATATATAGGTTTTCCTCCCTATGCTAGGGTTTTTCCTATATAGTTTAAGTAGCGGAGGTACTAGTATTGGGCTCACTAGCCTAACTAGTGTAATAATAATAATAATAATAATAATATAAGCGCATACCTAGTATAAAATTAGTGTAAAGTTAGAGAGGCTTTTAAAAACAATAAGCTAGTAACTACTCTTACTAAGTGGCTTATTTTAATAGAGTATATTCCTTAGTTTTAGCTTATAAAAAGCTTATAAAATTAATAGGCTAAGGATATTAAGGATATAATATAATATAGCACCTAGTGTAGTATAGGTATAGAGGTAGAGGGAAGCTATGTAATAAGCTAAGCGCTTAAGTTTCCTATTTTACACTATACACTCTCCTATAACGCTAGTTAAGTTTAGCTAGCAGCGCACTACTTCTTATAATTAGAACTAGCGTAGAGCTACTATAGCTCCGCTATAGAATATAGAAAAAGGTTATATATAGCTTTTCCTCCCTATGCTAGGGTTTTTCCTATATAGTTTAAGTAGCAGTGGTACTAGTATTAGGCTTACAAGCCTGACTAGTGTAATAATAATAATATAAAGGTTAGAGTAAAGGAATTATAAAGTAAGTATATTAAAATAAAGTAGCTACTTAGTAATACTTAAGCTTAGTATACTAAAACCTATAATACTAAATATAAGCTAATAAAGTTTAATATTAATAACTATTATTATTATTATTATTACTCTAGTCAGGCTTGTAAGCCTAATACTAGTACCACTGCTACTTAAACTATATAGGAAAAACCCTAGAATAGGGAGGAAAACCTCTATATAACCTTTTTCTATGTTCTATAGCGGAGCTATAGTAGCTCTATGCTAGTTCTATTTATAAAAAGTAGTGTACTACTAGCTAAACTTAACTAGTATTATAAGAGAGTATATAATATAAAATATAAATTAGACTAGGTTAGTAAAGGCGTAGTAATAATATAGATTACCCTTAGAGGTAATCTATAAGTTATAATAAGTTACCTTAAGCACTTAGCTTACCTTTTACACTAGTCCCTAGCTAATTCCCCTAGGTTACTACCTTTTTACTTAAAACCTTCCTTTAGCTTTTATACCTTTATAGCATTAGCTATACTAGTTAGTAGTTAGCTATTATTAAACTAACTATTAGCTATTTATTAATTATATAATAAAAAGAAAAAGAAATACTATATTTACTCTTTTCTCCTTATTTTTAAGCTTTTCTCTTCTTTCTTCCTTCTTTATTTATTACTTTTATTATAAATATACCCCTATTCCTTATTTTATAGTAATACTGCCCTATTACTGCTCTAAACTAACTATAATATTATTAAAAATACTGCCTACTCTTATAATAAAATTAATTATTACACTTAGGGTAAGTACTAGTCCCTTCCTAATGCGCTTCTACTACTAACCCTTATATAGCTAGGCTAATTATAGGCCTAGCCCTATAAAGCTTACTTAATATAAGCTAAAAACATTAAAAAATAATACTATAGTACTAAAGGTTAATGCCCCCTTTTAACCTATATTACTTTTATTACTAATTTAAGTAGGTATTAATAGTGTATACTTTAAGTGTATAAAAGTAAAAAAAACTTATTTAGGTATAAGTATTATATCTATTATCTATATTAGTAGCTAGGTAGTAGCTAATTAGTTTTATAGCTAAATTTAAATATTATATTATACTAAAAAGCTATATGAAAAACTTTTCGCAAATTTGCCTACACTGTAGTAGCGACGCAGAACTGACTCTAAACCTCTTAAAAAGTATAGAAAAAGAATCGCTATATCTATTTTACTCTATCTCTAATAGTGTATTAGTACTAGAGTGTAGGTATAGTAAATAAGGTAATACTAATAAATATTAATAGTAGGAATTATAGCTTTATATAAAGCTACTACTACCTACTTATAGAATAGAGTAGCTTTATATTAATAGTGCTTTAAATTACTTTTATACTACTACTTATATATAAGTAAATATTAAACTACCTTATTATTAAATATAATAAAATAGCTAAACTTATATTAGCTATAGTATTAAAAAGTATATAAAATATTATTCTTTATATTAATAATATAGCCTTAATATATACCTAATATAGCCTCTTTATACTTTAAATCTATACTAAAATATTAATAAAATTAACCTTACTATTACTTAATAAGCTTATTATAATTAAAAACTTAAAAAAAGTTATTAAATAAGTAGTAAAGAAAGCTATTAGCACTAAAAATATAATAGCTTTAAGCTAGGCTAGTATTACTACTAAAGGTATTACTTAACTACTTATTTAATAGATTTAAGCTATAATAATAGTAGTATTACTTTATATTTACTATAAAACTATTATTAAAGGTAGTATAATAGCTAAAGCTATATAAAACTACTTATCTAAAGAAACTATTACTATTATTAACTAAGCTATTAGTACTAATACTACTATAGTAATATATTACCTTTATAGTAGTAATACTATAATTACATTCTAGGATATAGTAAAGCCTTATACTAATAATATAGCCTAAATTAACATTACTTTTAGCCTAAAAGCAATGCTCAACTAATATATATTTAGCATTATTATTAAAGGCTTTCCTATACACTATATATAAAACTAAGAGAAGGATAATATCCTTTAAAATATAATTATAGATAATAAGTAGGGTGTCAAGGCTTGTGATGGGATATTGCTTAGTGGAGTGAAGACTGAGACACAGAAGGTGCACTGCAATGTAGCTGCTAGGTAGGGGGTAGTGCTTGAAGGTATAAATCTCTGCCCTATTATATAAATATATGCGTCCTCTCTTTTATATGCCCCCTTAGCGCGCTACTAAGTTATAGTAAGGGCACTATATACCTCCTTTCCTTATGCCCTTATTAGTATAATAAGCTAGTCTACGCTCTTTAACTCTATAGTTACTAATAATGGGAAGTAGCTATAATAAAATACCCTCCCTTTCCTTATAATTACCTTTAATTATAATTTTATAGAGAGGTTACTATAAGCCTATTACTCCCTCTAAGCTACTATAACGCCCTACTTATTACTATATAGAGTAGATTTACTTTTTATAAAGCTTTCTTAGAAATGCCTTTACCTATTACTACCTAACTCTATAGCTTAAAGTAAGTTATAGTCTTATATTATATATACCTAACTAGTTATATAACTATACTACTGCTATGCTACTTACTAGAGGTGTTGCTTTTTATATATTATAATTCACTAGCCTTTAGTTATTATATTATATTATTATCTCTAGCTTACCCCTTTTCTATCCTTACTTTTTCTTTACTTTAGGGTTATAGTAACCTAGTAGTATACTTATAGGGTAATTTTATTTATCCTTTCTTATCCCCTCTATTACGCTTACCTACCCTTTAATTAACTAAGTTAGTTAGTGTTACTTTACTCTATTAATTTAATAGTATAAGTAAGCTACCTAGGGGTAAAAGAGAATATAAAAGAGAGCTATAATAGCATAGCTAGCTTTATATATAATCCTTTCTAATACGCTTAATCCGCTTAGGGAGCACCCTATACCGTTCTTTATTCTATTGTAATGCCCTTTATTTATTAAAAGGCTGCTGTATTACTTTATTTAAGTATTAATATAGTAGGGATAAGCTATTTAAAAGTAAATAAGAGCAGGGAAGCAGAGCTATAGTAATGCCACTAGTCCCTTATATACTAGCTATAATATATCTTATTTATTTAAGGTAGTAGGGTTTCTTTTTATTTCTATTAATTTAAGGGTAAAAGTAAGTTATTTAATTATAGAAAGAAGCTATAGTAATGCTGCTAGCTTTTTATATAATTATAGTAATGTTTCTAATTTATTAGGTTATAGGAGAGGATAGTTTATTATAACTAACCTTCTCTATTATTTAGGGCTATACTATTAAGTTAGAGGCTTACTTTACTATTATAGTTGCTGGCAGCTACTAACAAGCAGCTAGGCTGCTGCTACTGCGCTATAATTCACTAATTTAAGTGCCTTAGCTGCCTAGCTAGGAGTGCTCTTATATGTAATAGTCTTATTCCTTTAATTCTTAGATAACTATAAAAGCCTTCTTTTCCCTCCTTCTTTTTATACCTTTTCCTTCCTAATAACTATACTTAGATTATAAGTTTTCCCTTATAGCTAGCTTTTAGTAAGGTTACTACTCTTTTTTCTCTTCTCTTACTGCTTAAAGTTTTACTAACTTTTATTTATTTTAGCTATTCTTTATTAATTTACTAACTATCTCTACTTTTATAAATAGCTTCCCTTTTTTTTTAATAGACTTCCTATAAGTTCTTTTAGCTATTCCCCTGCTTTCTAGCTACTAACTTCTAGCTAGTTTACTATAGCCCCTAAAAATCAAACCCTTTTAATAAAACACTGCTGCTATATTGCTGTAGAGCTTAACCCTGCCCCTAATATTGTAACTATTATAGTATAAGTTTTCTTTTATACTTATTAGTTACTTAATTTAATATTAATATCTATGCTTTTGCTGCTAGTAAGGAGGAGCTTCCCTATATGCGTTATAGGCACTAGGTTTATGCCTAAAAGTTATAGCCTAAAGCTCCTACTAATAATAAGGAGAAATATAATTTACGGCTATAGTATATTATAACTAGGGCTGCTATACCTATAGTGTGCGTACACTTTAATAGTAAGTAGCTTACTATAAGGTTACTACTACTTTTACTAATATTTTTTTTTTTTCTAATTTATAGAGGTAAGTATAAAATATGCTTCCTATAAGTATAATAATAAAACTTATTTTTATATAAGAAAACTTCTTCCCTTTAACTTATATCCTTGCTTAGATATTACTACTAACTTACTATACTTTTTTAGTAAACTATATAATAAGTATATCTTTATTATAAAGTCTTCTGCCTTATAGAGAAGAAGACTAATAACCTAGAGTACTACTAGATTCTAGTATAGCTTTTAAGTCTTAGTATAAGCCCGTTACTAACTCGCTGCTTAGGGTCTACTTACTGCTATTTCTATGTTAGACCTTATGCTTAATAAGTAGAAAAATATAGATAAATTAGGATGTATTAAAAGGTTATAATTATTATGTAAGCTTACACTTAAGCAACAGCGCCGCTAGGACGCGGTGATTTAGTAGCTAGTATCTGTAAACTAGTTGCTTATTACTATTAACTAGTCTAATTACCTATGGTTTATTTATAAGAACCTTTATTTAGTAAGTTTTCCTTTATTTTCTTTTTATTAATGCCTTTAACTTGCTGCTAGGTTACTAGTTGTTCCTTATCTACACGCTCTAGGCCTAGGTAGGCTAATAGCCCTTCTACTGCTCTGCTACGCCTAGTTAGGCTATATATATTTCCGGAGGCGTTATTTAATTTAATAGGGAATTTAGCTAGGGAGGAGGATAATGAGGAGGAATTATAGTGGCGATATTGCTATAAGGAAATGGCTTGTTGTTTTTATGTTATTGTTTTTTTTTAATAGCTTTTGCTTAACTAAATAGACTTGCTTTTGCTAAGAAAAATATGCATTGTTTTCATTAACCTATTCTACTTATAACTTATAGGCTACCTAGCTGCATAGTGACTGCTTGTATTCCTTAATTAGGTCTTTTAAAGTAAAGTCTCTTTACAGTACCTATAAGTTTTCTGTCTTATTATAGCCCTTCCACTTTACTAGGTATTTTTATTATTTGCCCTTATATTTATAGGTTATTATTTATTCTACCTTATATACCTTAGTATCTTCCTTAAAAGGTAGCTGCGCTAGCGCTGCTTCCCCTTAGTATAGGTTACCTTTAAATAGCTTAAGGCTTATAATATTAAATATATTGTATAGTTATAGTGTTAGAGGTAATTTAAGTTAGTAGGCAAGGCCATAATAACTAACTTTCTTAGTAATCTAGTAAGGTTCTAAATATCTTACTATAAGCTTTTAGCTTAGTTACTATAGGTTAATATTCTTTATAGAAAGGAGAATATAGTCCCTAATATTAAAGTTTATTAGCTTATGCTTAGTATTATAGTATTTTATATACTAAGCTTAGGTATTGCTAAGTAGCTACTTTATCTCTATATACTTAGCTTATAGTTTTTTTACCCTAACTTCTATATATTAATTAATAATATCTAATAGCTTAGTTACTTAGTCTAGTCCTCTAGGTTTATACCCTTGCAGCAACTCTACTAGTATATAGCTATAAGCTATGTAATAGCTAGTGTTATATATAAATTATATAAGAGCTAAGTGGTTAAGCTAGTTAGTCTATTCTATATATTTAAAAGCTTATAAATAGTATTCTAAGATTTAGTTTATTCTCTTAGTTTAACTATTTATTTAAGGGTAAAATGCAGTGCTAAGTAGCTACTTAGTTACTAAGAGGTAGCAGAAGGTCCTTTAGAATTTACTTATAAAAACAGTGCCCTTATTGCTTATAATACCTTCTAATACTCTATAATCCTAAAAGATATTCTTAATAAAAATAGTTGCTAAATTACTACTAGTTACCTTTATAGTTATAGTAATGTATAGTATATACTTAGAAAATCTATCCACTACTACTAGAATTATATTATATATCTTACTATTTACCTACTTAACTAAAGGCAAGCTTATAATAAAATTTATTAAGATTTCTTAGAATAGTCTCTTTAGCACTAGTAACGCTACTAGCTTGCTATAAAGTTAGTATAACCTTAGCTTATTAAGCTAATAATTTATATAATTACTAATATAGATTTTAATATCCTATCTTAGCCTTAGCTAGAAATATTAGCTTATAACTTATCTAATTGTCTTACTAACTCTATAATAGCCTACTATAGGGTTATTATAAGTTAGCTATAAAATCTTACTTCTTATACTAGCTAGGATATATACTTAGCCCTTATATAGTAGTAGCTTATTTTTATTAACTATCTAAGTAGTACTCTTTAAAGGCACTAGTGTCTTACTACTACTTAATAGCTTTAATTACTACTATACTAAGGTATCCCTTAACTATATAAACTTTAAAGTCTTATATATTAAAGTAACTAATATTTTATAGTTAGCTTAATTAGAGATTAACTTAATAAAGGTTCTCCTAATAGCTAATAACCTTACTATAAGCTCCTAGTAGGTTCTCTCCTTAAGTAGAAGTCTACTATATAATAGGTAGGGCTAACCTAAGTGCCTTATAGAGTTAAGGGGATATTTAATCTTATTCTTTAAAACTTTAATATCTTAGCTACCTACCCCTTTACTTATAGTATATATACTATATATAAACTAGTCCTTTAGTAATATTTAGGCATTTAGACCTAAACTATTAGGCTTTAGCTATAAACTTATCTTATTATAAGGTTAGAGCGTGCTAGCTCTAACTTATATTATCTTACATAATTTCTCTTATATTGCTTGCCCTTTAATCTTAAAAGAAAAGATCTAGGCTAGATATATTATATTTTACTTTATTATTGCTTATATATAGCTTAGTTATAGCTTCTCTTTAGTAGGTAGTAAGGCTAGTTAGCGTAATAATCCAGTAACCTTATACTAAATATTTAGGGTATTAGCCGCTAGCTATATATTAGGGCTATGCTACTTATTAGCTATAAACTTAGTAAGAAATAGCAGCAAGTGTAATATATATACTTTAGCTAGTACTTCTTTTAAGAAGTAGTTTAGTCTTTAGGATAAGCTATCTATAGGATTTAGCTTACTTAGTTAATATTTTATAATAAAGTTAAATAAGCATAGCTTATTAAGGGTATTTACCTAGCAGCTAAATAGCTTTAGCTTTATAGTGAGATACTTATAGTTTAAGTAGTCTATAATTACTTAAATAGGGTGCTTTAAATAAGCTAGGTAATGCCTCTATGTTTAAAAAGCTTCCTAAATAGTAAGAAGCTTGCTATCTAGTATTATATATTTTAGCTCTAGCCCTAATAGCTTTTACAATATATAAGTAATAGGGTGCTAGCTACCTAGCTATAGCTAAGCTATAATAGCTCTAATTATAAAGGCTAATATATCTATTTCTATCCTTAGTAGTGCCTTTAGATTAAAATAAATAAGAATAGGGGCTTTTAAAAACTTTTACTTAAGCTAATTAAATATAGCTAGCTTACTATTACTTAGCTATAGAGTCCCTTTATTATCTCTTTTTAATAAGTTAGTAAGTAGGATAGCGATTTTACTATATTCTTAAATAAAGCATTTATAAAATCCTATAAATCTAAGGAAATATTAGATATTTAACACACTATAAGGTAGCTACCACTCCACTACTGCCTAAATACGCTTAGGCTCTATTTTAATGCTATTAGGCATTATTATAAAGCTAAGGAAGCTAATATACATTATAAAGAATTCGCATTTATTAAGGTTAGTATAGAGCTTAGCCTCCTAGAGTTTCTATAGGACTTATTTAATATACCCCTTATATACTACTAGGTTACTACTATAAATTAGAATATTATTAAGATAAATAATATAAATAGTGTTAATAAGCTCTTCTAATATATTATTAATATATTCTTAGAAGGTAGCTAGTATATTTATAAGGCTAAAAGGCATTATAAGATATTTAAAATGCCTATATTAATAATAGAACGCAGTCTTCCACTTATTGCCCTTATAAATATATAGCTAATAATATATATCTTTTAAGTTAACTTTTATAACTACCTTTACCCCCTTTAATTAGTTAAGGATTTCTAAGATTAAAGGCAATAGGGCCTTATCCTTCCTTATAACCTTATTAAGGCTATAATAGTTAATATATAGCTTAAGCTAACCTTCTTTCTTTAGTATAAATAGAATTAGGGCACTTAAGGGATTTATTAATTATTAAATCTATCCTTTTTACTATATATTAGTAAGATATTTATAGAGAACCTATAGCTCCTTCTTAGTAAGGTTATAAATTAGTCCCTAAAGGGGTATCTTACTATTAATTAACTTAATTACATATATATAACCTCTTAAGGCTAGGAGCTAGCCTATAAGTTCTTTTAAGAATATATTTATAAACTTAGTATATACCTTTAGTAGCTTCTTTATAGCTAAGTTACTGCTTACTTACTTATTATCTTTGCTCTATATATCTAGCTAAGGTTCTTCTATATTGCCCCTTACTATTTATAAGCTCCTTCTATTTTTATTATTCTTTAGTATCTCCTTAACCTATACTAAAGCTAGTATTAGTAATATAATTATATTCTTTCTCTTATAGTAAATTTACTTTAAGTGCTTTATAAATATAAGGCATTCTTATATTATTAAATATCTTTAAGTTTTATTATTCTAAGATAGAATTTATAGTTTATAAATCTTTACCTAGTTAGCACCTAAGAGTAGGTCCTTCTATATATTAGTAATATAGTAGTAAACCTAATATATCTTACTATAACCTATACTATTAGTAATACTAACTAACTTATTTAATATACTTTTATACTTAAGTAAATTACTTAAGGTACTAGCTAGTAGTATAGTATTTACTTTTATATTTACTTAGTTTTTTTTATTTAATATTTTTAGGTAAATAACTAATCTTTCTGCTTTTAAATTAAATAATACTTTTATAGCTACTTAGTAGTAATTTTACTATATAGATACCTTTATTCTTATTCTATTATTTATCTCTTTATCTTTATCCTTATTAATAACTAGGGTATTTATTTTATAAGGGGTATTAGTTATAAAGGGAGTATACCTTTAAGGCTTATTAGCATTAATTAGGATTAAGTTTATATCTAAGGTTTTAGGCACTAAGACTTTATAGTATAGGCAGTGCTAGCTTATAGTATATTAATTGCTTTTATAGATAGTGTAGTTTAGTTCTAGGTACTTTAGGGAGATATACCTATTCTTTTAGTACTTATAGCACTAAATATTATTAAAGTCCCTATTATTAGGAGGTCTATAGTTATATTACTCTTAGCTTACTACTAAAGAGTGTAATCTTTATTACTTATATCCTACTAAGGTTAATTATTCTTAATTACCTAGGGATCCTTTATTAGTAACTTTAGCTTTCCTACCTTAGCCCTAGAGGTAATTTTAGCTTTAAGGAAACTTTTAGCTTAATATTTACTTTTTAGTAGTAAGGTTAAGGCTATTTAAAAATATATAAATTTAAAGTTATTTTAAAATAGCCTTAGAGAGCTTAGCCTTAACTTTACTTTATTTTTAAAAGAAGGTTTAGAATAATATTTAGTTACTTTAGTAAAGGTTTAGAATAATATTTAGTTATTTTAGTAAAGGTTTATTAGCGCCCTAATAGCTTCTAAGTAGTATATATTTTTATTAATAGTTTCTATCTTAAGCTACTTTATAAATCCTATTTAAGTATACTCTTTAAAGTTTATAAAGCTATTAATAGTAGTGTATTATATTTACTAGCGCTTTATATTATTAGTAAGGTAGCTATTAGTATATACTACTTTAGTAGCGTCCTTAAGGAATATATAAGAGTCTATAGTAACTACTATATATAAGTCTAATAAGAAATTCTAAAGGCTTTTATAGGTATTACCTTTATATATAGAAGCCTTAAGTTAGGCTTTTATAAGTTCTATATATATAAAGGGCGCTATAACTATAGGGTAAGTCTATAGCTTAGGGGTTAGAGTATAACTAATATTAGGGGTATTAATAATATTAAGCTTACTGCTCTTATAGTTTTTACTAAGGTTAACTTCTTTAAAGAACTTCTATAGTGCCTTAAGGTTCCTTTTTTTATTAGCTATTTAGGTAGCTTATAGCAATTAAGCTACTTCTTTAATTATTCTATTAAGGTTTATTTTTTTATTAGTATTATTATTATTTATATAAGTAGAGTTAGGATTCCTAATCTTAAAGTGCCCCTTTTTTTTAATAGTGCCTTATATATAGCTAGTATCTTATAAGGCTATAGTAAGGTTATAGCTAGTTAAATAAGTAACTTTTTTAGTAAATATTTTAGTTTAGTTAATAGTCTACTATCCCTAAGGGAGAGAGAGATTTAGTTATTAAGGCTTATAATAGAATATTACTTAGTAGAGTAAAGACTAAGATATAAAAGGTATATTATAATATAGCTGCTAGGTAGGGGGTAGTGCTTAAAGGTATAAATCTCTACCCTATTATATAAATATGCACGTCCTCTCTTTTATATGCCCCCTTAGCACGCCGCTAAGTTATAGCAAGGGCACTACATGCCTCCTTCCCTTATGCCCTCGTTGGCATAACAAGCTAGTCCGCGCTCTTTGACTCTATGGTCACTAACAGTGGGAAGTGGCCATGACATAGGGTTTAGTAAAGGTTATAGTATAGAAGCTATATAGTACTATAACTTAATCCCCCTTAATTATTACTATTAATAAAGTTAATATAGTAAATAGGTTATACTATACTAGAATTATTTATAAAGCTAAGATATTTAAAG
>SRPW01000158.1:0-35484 GCA_018360225.1 Claviceps pusilla | reverse complement strand
TTCTATAGAAGAAATATAAAATAAATGCTTAGCAAATGCAAATAATAGTTGTTTTCTATAAGGATTTTCTAAGATTATTCTAAAGGATGTTTATATAGTCTACTATGTTTCTAGGGTCCCTTACAAATCCTATTTCTTTTAAATTTAAATAAAGATATATAGTATTCATTTACTAACTAGTTTGCATTCTATAGCGCGTTAGCATTTAGCTACTAATTATATTTAAATAGCTATCCTTTCTATTTAACTAGGTAATATAATTCCCCTTAGAGAAAATAGTATAATTTAATCTAATTAACTTCCTATTCCTTAAAGTTATTATTTAAGTTAGGGATAGGTAGGATTTATTCTTTTTCTTTATTCCTAGAGGTTTATTTTTTAAGTAAACTAATGTAGAATATATTATATATTTAGGATAATTAGTTTAGTAGTGCTAATTAGTATGCTTATTTTCTAATTTTATTTAAAATCTAAAATAGCCTAATAAATTTAGGAAGTAGTTTCTACTTTCCCTGCTTAAATTATAGGTTTTTTATGCTTAATAGTATAAAATCCCCCCTTTTAAAGGTTATTTCTTAGTGTTTTTAATTATAATACTTAGTTTATAATTTATTAATCTATATTTAGTGTATTTCTAATTTACTTCTTAATATATCTAGTTTTTATACTTACTTTCTAGCTTTAAGTACTCCCCCTTATAATAAATTATCCTTAATTATATAGAACTTAGGATTATAACTAAATAAGGCTATATTTAGTAAGGTATTAGTGGTTATATTTTTAGAATTATTATATATAAATTAGGCATATTTAAGTAGTAATAGCTATACATATTCTAATTTAGTAATAAATATATATAAGTAATATTTTAATATTTAGTTTATTCTTTCTATTTATTTATCTATTTAAGGGTAAAAAGCTATTAATAATTAGTATATTACCTTAAAAGTAAAGTATAATTCTAACTAGAATTAACTAGTAAAAACACTGCCCTAGTTAGATATAATACTATTTAGTATGCTAAAGACTAGCTTAATCTTATTATAGAATAATTTAGTAAGTTTAGTAGTAGTAATTAAATATAATACTAGAAGGAATATAATATATTTAGTATATTTATTTATAATAATAAAAATAGAATTAATAAGTTATTTCTTTTAAATTATTTCTAGTAAATCTATAATAAAATCTATAGAGATTTCTATTTAGGGTTTATTAAAAATTAGTAAATTTTCTAATTATTTATATAGCTTATGCTATTTTACTATAACTCTTTAGCAAATAGTATAGAATTTAATATAATCTTTAATATTTAAGTGTAAATTTATTTAAAAGAATTTCTATTTAAAGAGTTCTACTATTCTTTTTATACTAAAATATTCTATTAATAAATTATTATAGTATATTTAGAAAAGGACTAATTTAAGTGCTTCTAAATTTAGAATAAATACTTAATTTTAATATCTTAAGATTTTATTTTTATCTATAGACTATTATAAATCTTAGTAGCTATAAACTTACTTTAGCTAGTCTTAGGTCTATATATTTAAATTTTAAGCTCTCTTAATTAAATTTAGTAATAATTCTAAGTTGCTTAAATTATAAGGAGATTCTATCCCTTTTAATAATTTAACCTTAATTAGGTTAGGATAAGGTAGCAATCCTATATTCTCTACTAGGCTCTTACTATAAAAAGTATTAATTTTTATATAGATTTTTATTTTTATAGATTTTAATATAATAATAATATTAAGTTATGCTACCTTAGTATATAATTCTAATATTAATTCATTAGTATTTTCTATTTCTTATATTATATAATCTAGCTATTGCAAAGGAGCGTTAGTAGAATTAGTTATTCCCTTTTAGTATTAAATAATAAAATTATAAGAAGTAAGGAAAATACATTAGTAAGATTACTAACTATTTAATTTAGGGGTTTTTATAAAGGATTAAAGGTTAAAATAATTAGTTAATACTTTAATTTTTATAGGTGCTCCCTCTATATAATGTCTCTAATAATGAAATAATTTAATTGTTGGAATTGCTCTCAACAGCAAAACCTCGGTGTAGGCAAAACGCCGGGTGCAGCGTGTGTGGGCGACTGGGTGGGTCCGCCACAATGATGCACGCGGTCTAATTAGCTACACTGCTAACTGTATATATAGCTATAACACTACCTTTTTCCTTACTTTATAAGCTTAGCTCTTAGTAGGATAGATAATTAAGAATTATATTTTTTATATTATTTTTATTATATATATATTTTAGTATTTACTTTCCTTTTTCTAGGTTATTTCTAATATTAATTAATAGTTAGTAATAACTATAGATTTACTAGGTTTAATTATAAAAAAAAAATAGCTTTTAAGGTATTTAAAACCCTTATTACTATACTAAGAAAGAAAACTTTACTATAACTAATAAAGTTAAACTTTAATAAAGAAAGCCCTTATTATTAAGTAAATACTAATATTTATTTTATTTATTATAAAAAACTATATTTTAAAGGTAGAAACCTCCCTTAGAAATAAATAAAAAGGTTACCTTTAAAGATTTAGCTACTAAAGCTATTAAAGAAATAACTATAGCTTTATTAACTTTTAATAATATTATTTAATAAAAAATATAAGAAAGGACTTATAATAATAATAAAGCACTATTAATTACTAGCTTAGTTTACTTATTAAAAAACTTTTTTTTAAAGTAACTTTACTTATTTAATAGTATTATTTTATTAAAATAAAAAAAAGCCTATAAAAACCCTAACCTTTATAATATAATAATACTAATCCTTAATAACTAAATTATATATATTATTAACTACTATAAGTTATAAAAGTAAACTAAAAAAAAGCTTATTAATAACTTTTAAAAAGACTTTTAAAATTAAAATATCTTTTATTTTTAAAAAATAAGTATATATTTTTAAAGTAGTTTCTAAAACTTTCTATAAGAAAATAAGGTTTTATTTATTAAAAGAATTTAACTTTTAATTCCCCTTTCCCTCTTTAAGTTACTTAAATATATAAATTAATAACTTAAAAATATATTCCCCTTTATTAAAGCTAAGACTTGCTTTTATTATTTAAAGCTTATAATACCCTAGCCTTACCTATAACTAAGTTAACTATATTAATTTATATAAAATCCTCCCCTAAATATAAGTTATTATTCTCTCTTAATACCTTTAAACCTAAATAATAACTTTTATAGACTCTTTTAATAACCTTCTTATCCCCTACCTTAGCCTAACCCTAATTTCCCTATTTATATATCTATTAATTAATTTAGCTAATAAAGAGATTTTTTTAAGAAAAACCTTAAGATTTTTTATAAAAACCTACTTAATTAGGTTTATTAAAACCTATTATATAATAATAATCCTAGTAGGATTTTAAATAACTAAATATAATAAATTCTAAAAGAATTAATAAAGATATATATAAAAAAGAATAAATATATTAAAAAAATATATAATTTCCTTACCCTAAAAGTAAATATCTTTTAAAATAAATATATTTATAATAATATTCCTTTAGAAATCTAGAACTATACCTTTCTAATTATATTAATAAAGAATATTTTTATATATTATTTAAATAAGTTAGCTTATAAAAGACTCTCTTTTAATAAGCTTACTACTTATATAAAAAATAACTTTAAAACTAAAAGTAATTAATACTTCTATAGAATTAAGTAAAATACTATAATACTATAAAAGGTTATTAATAATAACCCTAATAAAACTAAGCTATAATACTTAAATATTTTTATTAAAAACCTTAAAAAAATCTATTATAATCTCTTTAACTCTTTTATAGTTAATATATAGCTTTATTAATAACTCCTTACTTTTATTAGTAGTGTTTCTAAGTATTATAATACTCTTTATAGTTACTTACTAACCTATAAAGGGATTATAAGTAACCTTAAAAAATACTTTTATATTAAAAAGGCTATAACCTTTATATAATAAATAATAAAAGGGAATACCTATTCTATAAGTAATAAAACACTATTTATAAATAAAAAGTATAGAAAAGCTATAGTAACTTTATAACCTAAAGCTTTAAATTATAAAAAACCTTTATATTCTTCCCCTTTTTTATAAAAATACTTTATTTATAGTAAATAAAAATACTAATCTATAAACTACCCTTAATATAAGTAATAAAAAGCTAAAGAGAAGTAGTAGAAAAGTAGTAAGTATAAAAACCCTCTAATCAATAAGAAATTTATTACCTTTCTATAGGCCTTTAAAGGTCCTTCTAAGGAAAATAATAATAATAAAAGCTTTATAAATAATAATAATAATACTAAAAACTATATATAGAAATTTATAAATATATTCTTTATATTTAGAATATATAAATAAAGGGCTAATCCTCCCTAAATTATATATACTTAGTTCTTTCTAACTACTCTAACCTTACTAACTAATAATAATATTAATAAAAACCCCTTAAAGGATTATAAAATATCCCTATTTAGAATCCTTAAAGACTAGGTATTTATATATAAAATATTTAGTAAGAACTTCTAAACTTTTATTATATTTAATAACTATTAATACTTTATTTTGAAAGAGAGATATATAAAAAAGGTTTTTTATAGTATTCTTTTAAATACTAATATAACTAAAATCTTAACTACTAAAATTACCTAAGTTAAGGCCCTTATTAAACTAATGCCTTACCTTTAAATTAAAGAGGCTTAGCTATATAATATTATATTTAATACTAGCTTAATAACTTTCTATAAAATCCTTTAAATTCCTATAGTCTTTAGTAATATTACTTTTTATATCCTTAATATATTAACTCTATTTCTATTTTATATATTAAATATAAATAAAATAGATATAAAGCTTAATAACCTCTAAAATATATTAATTTAAGGCTAAAAGAGAGTTTCTATTATAAAGAAATAAAGATATCTTTAGTAAACTTTTAAAGCTAAAAAAGCTATTATATTCTACCTTTTTAAAACTAAAATTTATTAACTTTACTAAAGATTTAGCTACCTTTTTATTAATAGGCTTATAAAGCTCTTAAAATATACTAATAAAGAGGCTTATATTAACCTAATATAGAAACTTATAAAGGAATATTATTATTACTAAATAAATAGTAAAGCCTTAGGCTAATTTAAGTTTTCCTTTAAAAATAATATTAACTTTAACTATAAGATTTTTATTAATATTCTTTAGATTAATAACTAGCTTATTCTATATATTATTAATATAGTAATAGTATTCTAAATAGCTAAATTCCTTAAGCTATAAAAATAAAAGGCTTATAATATATAAAATACCCTTAAAGAATATTAAATTAATATATATCTTAGCCTACTTAACTAAATTATTTATAATATTAAAAAGAATTTTATATCTACTAAGTTTAAGTATTTAATATACCTTCTAGCTATTAATATAAATAAAGTACCTATAGAAGCCTACTAAAGCATTAATAAAATTAAAAAATATTATATCTTATTAAGAAAAGTATATAATATTATTAAAAGTAAGGTTAGTAATATCCTTACCCTTTTATAATACCTTTAAATAGCTATTAAAGCTATTAATAACTTTACTAAGCTTAATAGCTTTATTTCTACCTTACTTATATTTAGTATATATCTATACCTAATAAATAAATCACCCCTAAGCTTTTTAGTTACTAAAAAAGCTATAATTCTCTATAAAGCTATTAATAAAGCCTAAAAATACTTTATAAAATAATAAGTTACTAATACTCTTTATACTTATTATAAACTTAATATAAAACTAACCTATTAATTAATACTATAGTTAAAAGTTTATATTTAGTATAAGAAAGGTAGCTAATATAGCCTTTATAAGCTTTTAAATATTAATAATAAAATATATATAGTAAAAATGCCTAATAGTATAATAAGGTTCTATAGCATTATTATAAAACCTTATATATATATTAAAATACCTAACTATACTCTAAGTATTATAAAAAAAGAGAAAGAAAAGCTATATAGTATTTATAAAGTAATTATAAAAAATAAAAAAATTCTTTAAACCCTTTATTAAGGCTTAAAATACCTAAGAAAGCGTTTTTTTTATACTAAAGACTATAAAGAGGTAGTATTATACTTATAGGCTAAAGGGCTAGGGAGAATAAGCTAAAGGCTATAAAGCTAACTAAAGAAGTACCTTATTACCTTTTTAGTTAATAAGCTACTAAAGTAGTTCCTTACTACCTTTTATAATAATAAGTATTTAAAAGGGGATTTTATTAGTTTTTATAAAGGATTTATTAAAAAAAGAGGTATTAAAAAAAAGGAATATAAAGATAATATATTAAGGAATTTAATAATATAAAGAGAACTTAAAATATCTTTAGCTAAAGTAAAAAAGAGAGGTTAAACTAAAGAGAGAGAGTACCCTTTAAAGGAACCTTTTTATAAAGCTAAATCTATTACTATCCCTTAGAATATACTAAAGGAAAGAGAAAAAACTAGTATTAAAAGAGAGGTATATAAAAGAAAAATAATAAAAAAGCTATAGTGCTAAGGGAATTTAAAGGGGGGGTAGTGCTAAAGGGATTAATAATACTAGGTAAATTTATTATTATTACTTATAATAGCTTTAGTATATATATTAGTAGCTTAAGGTATAATTTACCCTTTTTTTTAAAGAAAGGCTTAAAGGTAATAAGGAAGGCTACTAACTATAAGAAGAAAGAAAAGAATAAAAATAAAAGTATAAAAAAAAGGGGTTAAAAAAAAGTAGTATATAAAGGAGAAAGAGAAGGAATTTAATAATAAAAAAGAGAAATTAGTAACTTAAAGGTATTAAAATACTACTTTAGCTTTTATTATAATAAAGAAAAGGAATAATACCTAGCTTATAGTAAACTTTAAAAGGTAAGGTAAAATTACTATAAAAGGTAAACTATTTAAGAAGTTAAACTAAGCTAAAATTAATATACTATTAGTAAAAAGTATATTTAAATTTATAACTTTTAATAAAGAAAAGTATAGAAATTAATACCTCTTTTATTCTTATATAGTATAGAAAGTTAAGGGTAAAGGGACTAACTAGCTATATAAGAAATTAAAGCTTATAATTTAAAAGTATAATAACTATAAGAAAATACTAATTCTTATTATTATTATTAATACTCTAGTTAGGCTGTTGGCTTAATTCTAGTACTACTGCTACTTAGACTATATAGGAAAAACCCTAGTATAGGGGGGGAAACCTATATATAGCCTTTATTTAGGTTCTATAGTAGAGCTATAGTTACTCTATATTAGTCCTAACTATAGAAAGTAGTATATTACTAGCTAAACTTAACTAGTATTATAGAAGAGTATATAGTGTAGAATAGAAAGTAAACTAGGTTAGTAAAGGTATAGTAGTGCTATAGAATACCCTTAGGGGTAGTTTATATATTATAGTAAGTTACCTTAAGCATTTAGTTTATTTTTTATACTAATCCCTAGCTAATTTCTTTAAGCTACTACTTCCTTACTTAAAACCTTCCTTTAGCTTCTATATCTTTATAATATTAATTACATTAGCTAGTAGCTAGCTATTACTAAACTAACTATTAGCTAACTATTAGTTATATAATAAAAAGAGAGAGATATATATACCCTCTTCCCCTTAATTTTAACCTCTTTTCTTTTTTTCTTCCTTCTTTATTTATTACTTTTATTATAAATATACCCCTATACTTAATTTTATAGTAATACTACCCTATTACTACCCTTAATTAACTATAATATTATTAAAGATGCCTTCTACCTTTATAAATAAATTAATTATTATACTTAAAGTAAGTACTATTCCCTTCTTAATATATTACTACTACTAACCTATATATAGCTAAGCTAATTATAGGCCTAGCCCTATAAAGCTTACTTAATATAAGCTAAAAATATTAAAAAATAGTACTATAATACTAAAGGTTAGTATTCCCTTTAAACCTATACTATTACTATTACTAACTTAAATAAGTACTAATAGTATATACTTTAAGTATATAAAAGTAAAAAAAACTTATTAAGGTATAAGTATTATTTCTTTTATCTATATTAGTAGCTAGGTAGAAGCTAATTAGTTTTATAGCTAAATCTAAATATTATATTATATTAAAAGGCTATTAAGTAAGTAATAAATATATAAAATCTTTATACCTTTAAGGAGCCTATTAATATAGGGAATAGGTAGCTTAGCTATAGTTTAGCTATAGTATTAATATAGTACTAACTTATAGATAAGCTAAGGAGTATAATACTGCTTAAAAAAAGGTAGTTTAGCTTATAAAGTAAGTAGGCTTATTTACTAATATAGTAGTATAGGCTACTAATAGTATTATAGTAGTCTTAGCCTTAACTTTAGTTAAAGGTAAGATATTACTATAGACTTACTATTGTGTTGCAGGAGAAGGGATTTGGTCCGCGGTTATTTAGAAGAAGGCATTATGGCGGCCAAAGGAGTGAGACCTTAGCACAGTGTAGTTAAACTATCTAATTAAATAATATAAATAGGTTCTAAGCCCTTAGATAGTTAGAAAGATTATTTATTTCCTATTTTTTCTTTTTTAGGGTATAGGTATAGAAGCACCTATTGCTACAATACTGTTAATTATTATAATTCTAGTTACTACTATAGTATAATTATTTATATTTTATTCTAAAGATATTATTATTTTAGTCTTTAATAACTTAAACTATCTAATTAAATAAAGAGCTATTTAATTATCCCTCTTTTATATAGTCTTAATAACTTAGAGCTAAATCTATATATATAAGAAATTTAGAATATAATAGGGATAGCTTTAGTTATATATATGCCCTTTACTTTTAGGTATATAGTGTATATTTTTTTTCCCCTTATTATAAATAGTGGTTTTATCTAAGTAAAGTAAGTTAAGTAGCCTTTATATAACCTATTTTATTATATAAAGATAATAATATATAATTAAAGACTATAATTTAAAGTTAGACCTTATTATAACTAACTAAACTTATAAAACTAAGATAAGAAACTATAAAAAAACCATTATAAGATTTCTAAATTATTTAATTAGAAGTATAAAGATAGTTTAAAACTTAATTAGCATAAAACATTACCTACCCTAAGATTATACTTAATAAAATTAGAGTTATTAGTCCTTAAAGTATAGAGCTATAAAGCTAATTTATTAAAAAAGAGAAAAAGCTTACTAAAGGTCTTACTAGAACCTACTTAGAATACTAATCCCTCTCTTACTAAAATAAATAAAATTATAGATTATCTAATTACACCTAATCTTACTAGATTTTATATAGTTACTCTTATTATAGGTATTATTTTATTTATAACTTAAAGCACTTTTATTAAAATTCTAGTTTTAGTTTATAGAGTTAATAAAAATAATAACTTAGTTAAGCTTATTAAATAATAATATAGCTAGGTTTATAAAGGAGAAAGTATAAGTAAGAAAAAGCCTTTTAATTAATTAATTTACCTACTACCTATACCTATATTTAATAATATTAGCCCTAAAGATTAACTTAGGTAAGTATTATTAACCTTATCTTCTTTTTCTTTTAACTAAGTTAGTATAAAGTAACTAAGCCTAGCCTTACTTTATATTAAAAACCTTTCTCTTACTATTATAACTACTTTTATTAATATTATTAAAGAACTTAACTTAAAGGTCTTTACTAAGCTCCTTAGAGAAACCCTAAGTAGGTAAAGTACTTTTATATCCCTTTTAAGTAACTATAGTATAAACTAATTTATAGAAGAAAATATTACTAATTTCTTAAAAAACTTTAAAGTAAAAATATATACCTTTAGTCTTTTTAATAATAAGTAGTACTAAATACTTAAAAAAGAAGTTACCTTTAAGCTTTATAAAGATATTAAAACCCTTATAACTATATACACTTAAAAGGAGGCTAAAAAAGTATTATTTCTTTAGTATTAAGCTACTCCTTAAAAAAAAACTAAAAGTATAATAAACTAGCTTAAGAAGCTTAATATATAGTACCTTTAAATATTCTTTAATATTTACTTATAGCTATAGTAGTACTAAGCACTAATATTAAAAGCATTCCCTAATAATTAAAAGACTCTCTTAGTATAATCTATATATATTTATAAAGCTATTTCTAATTAAATTATTATTAGCTTTATAAATAAGTAAAGAATTAATAAAGAATTATTTATTTATAAGAGTTATAGAACCCTATAGACTAAGCTAAATAATTATATAAAAATATACCTATAGCTTAAGAATTATAACTTAGCTAAAACTATTAATACTTACTTTAATAATTAACTATTTAATTATAAGAAAGTCCTTTAGCTAGCCTCTTTTACTATTAATAAAACCTAAATAAAAAGAGTTAAACTAGCTAATTTATTTTAGTTAATATTTTAAAATAGTAAGGAAAATAATAACTATAAAGGCTAAATTAATACTTTAGTAAAGAAGCTAAAGGAACTATAGATTACTATACTTTAAGGGTAAGCATAACTATATAATCCCTTATATTATATAAATAAAAGGCTAAGCTTTTTATATCTTATATTCTATAATACTATATAAGCTAGGGAGCAATAGAAATACTTTAATATTTACTTAAATATCTTTAGTGCCTATAAATATTAGTTTAACTACTACTTTTATTATAATAAGGAAAGCTATTACCCTAATTATTATAACTTCTTAAAATATAATTAAAAGATTAGATTTATATAATATAACTCCTAAGCCTAAATTCTTATAATTAGAGATAATTTACTAAAGTATTAAGTTCCCCCTATACTTTATAACCTATTTCTTAATATTAAGAGTTATATTTATTATTTAGCTATCTTTTAAATTTAGTATTTTAAAGATTATACTATTAATTATTTTATAAACTAAATACTAAAATATAAGGATATCCCTATAAACTACTAAATTATATTAATTAATAAAAAAAAGTCTTTAATAATATTACTAAGTAATTAAACCTTTTACTTTATAAACCTAAGTAATAAAGGCCTATACTTACTAAGGTGTTACTAAAAAAGCTATAGCTTATAACTAAAGTAATAACCTTAGAAAGAGTTAAAAATACTAGCCTAACTAATATAGCTATTAATATTAATATACTAAAGAGAGTATAGGTTAAAGAGATTTCTAATAAACCCTTAGTTAATAAAAAATTATAGCTAGCCTTTATAAGGTAATTTAAAAAAGAAGAGTTAGGTATTATAAGTAATAAAAAAGGGATACTATAAAACTATTTTATTACTTAGCTTTATAAAGAGGTCTTTAGTAAAAAGGTAGGTATAAGCCTATATAACCTCTTTAAGCTTTTTTTATTATTAGCTAAATTAGCTACTAGTAAGTATACTACCTATACTAAAGGAATTAAGGAAGTATTCTATTATAATAAATTATCTAAGTTAGCTAAATTAATTTAACCTTAAGAATATTAATATTAGGAAATACCTAAATTATTTAATTAAAAGATAATAACCTAGGTTATTAAAACTATAACTAAACTTATAAAGTAATAAAAGAAAGAAGATATTAATAAACTTACTATATAATAAGTTAGTAATTTTATAGTTAAAGTTAGTAATGCTTTATAAAAGTAATTATAAGATAAACTAGAATTAATAACTCTTTATACTAATTTGCTTTAACTAAGCTATAATTTATTTAATTATATATAATTCTACTTAGTATAAATTAATTAGAAGCTAAATAAAGAGAAAAGATCTTATAAAGTTATTTACCTATATATAGTAGTAAGCTACTTATAAGATCTCCCTTACCTATAAGTCTAACTTAAAGACCTAAAAGGTTTATTAATACTAGCTTTAATTAATTATAAGTTATAAAGGAACTTAATTATAAAAGAATTTACTTATAAGGCTAGTTTAAAGGTATACTTAATAAATATTAATACTAATAGCACCTTCTACTTAAATAATACTATTAAGCTTAAAGGTAAAGTTTATATAAAGCTTTTCTTTAAAAATATTTAAATATTAGTTTACTTTTATATTATACTTAATATAGTTTTAGTCCTTTTAATCTTAGGTATACTATTTATTTATTAAGTATAAGTATTATTTAATTATAGTTAAGGCCCTAGGGAATTAAAAATAAAATACTATTTTAAAAATATTATAGTTATATTTTAAGTAGCTAGCTTAGTTATATAGAATATAGTTAATAAAGGTTTACTATTTAAAGTTATAATTAATTTATTTATAATATACTAAAAGAATAAAAATAAGAAAATAGAAGCTTTTAATTAAATAGTTAAAGAAAAAATAAAATTTAAATTAGAAAAAAATAAAATTTTAATGCTAATTATAAAAGAGAAAGGGGATAAGGTTTTAACGCTTATTTTTAAGCAAGCTTTTAAAAGCTAAAAAGCCTAACTAAATACTACTACTAAAGAAATCTAACTATTTTAATAAATATAAATATTTAATTTAAAGGTAAACACTATATATAAGCACACTAGCTAAAAGGTATACCCCTTTAAAAACATTCCCTTTAATAAATTAGTCCCTAAAGGAGATTTAAAATAAAAAATAAAGAAATAGAATATAGTTAAGAAACGCCTTAATATTAATAGGAAATATAAGGAATTTATTATAAAATAGTTTTCTAAACACCCTTAGGGGTTTTATTTAATCTAAGAAAGACTTAATTAAATAGTTATTATAATAGAGGAATATCTTATACCTTAAAAACTTAATGTTTTTAAGGAAATTCTTAGTAATAAGGAGGCTACTTTAGGTTAGGACTTATTATATATTAATAAGGTTAACTCTCTTATTACACTACTCCAAGTTATTAAAGTTATAAAGCATTTAGCTTAGTAAGCTTAGTTTATTCCTATTCCCCTTACCCTTTAATTAAAATTAGTTAAGTTATTAAAGAAAAAATTAAATTATAGTTTATTAAAAGAATTTTATAGTTTCTATTAAAACCTTTATTTCCTTATTATAAAGAAAAATAGAGGGATTAGGTTAATATTATTTATAATAAAGTATAATAGTATTATAATTAAAAATATAGGTATTTTATAGGGTACTAAAGTATTTAGTAAAGAATTTTTAATATATAAAATACTCTCTCTTATTAATTTTCTCTTTAAATATAACTAGGTAGAACTAGCTATAGTAAGTTAAAACCTTACTATAATTATAACTCTAATTAGGCTCCTAAGGTTATATTACCTGCCTTAAGAAGCTATAAATTTAATTATATAATTTATTAGAATTATAAGGCATATTCTCTTTAACTTAATACCCTAAGTATATACGCCCTTTCTTAATAATATTATAGTAAAAGAACCTATTATTATATATAATAATACTAAAATCCTACTTAAAGTCTAAAAATATATTATAAAGTATTAAATTAATTTAAATAATATACTTTTAAACCTAAAGCTTACTAATTATACTATATTTACTATTAAAAGTAAATTTTATTAACCTATAGCTATAGTTATTAGCTATATTTATAGTATATATAAATATAAGCCTATTAAGAAAAAGATTATTAAGCTTAAGAAATAGGTTACTTATTAAAATATAAGGAATATATACTCTTTCCTTAGTTTTACTATTTTTTACTATTTTTAAATACTTTATTTTACTATAATTATACTACTCTTAGTATATCTTCTATATAAGAATACTACCTAGAAATAGAGTTTAGAATATAAAGAAGTAATAAGGAAAGTTATTAATACTATTATAACTACTCTAATATTATAATTAATTAATATATTTAATAGTTATAGTAATATTATACTTATAGTTAATGCTAATAATATTAATTAAAATACTATATTATTATAAAAGGTTAATAATAAGCAATATTTTATATAGTTTAAAAGTAGTATATAGAATAATATAGAAGTTAAATATAATATAACTAAATAGAAATATTAAGCTTTACTCTATACCCTTTATAGGCTTTAAATTTACCTCTTTAGTATACTTTTTATCCTAAAGACTAATTTAATAGTTTTAAAGCATTAACTTTAAAGTGCTATTAATAATATCCCTAGTATTATTATTACTTACTAACTTAGCTATATCCTTTTATTTAACTTTAAGGTCTAATATATCCCTAAAAAGCAATATTTAGCTACTAATAAATTATTTTAAAAAGATTTTAAGCTATTTAATAACCTTAATAGGGTTATTAAGAAAGATATTAAGTAATTTATTAATTTATAGCTTTATACTAATTAACTTAAAGAGGTAAATACTACCTACTACACCTCTATATTATAATAAATTATTTCTTACCTTATAACCTTAAATAAACTATCTAATTATTTAGTAAAGAAGTTTAAAGTATTAAAAAAAAAGGTATTATATTTCTTTATTAATAATGCTAAGCTTTATAAAAAACCTATAGGCCTTTTAAAGGGCTTAGTACTTATTATTAATAACCTAAATAAGTAGCAGTTTATTATTAAAAATATTTACTTTTTAATAGCTTATAAAGAAATAGAAGTAGTTTACTAAGTAGTATAATAAAGGTACTACTAAAGAGAAATATAAAATACTATATAAAAAATACTATAATACTATAAAGTTTACTAAATATTTACACTATAGCATTACTATAAGCTTATAATACCTATTGCTTTAAAGAACTCTATAAGTAAGATATATATTAACACTTAATACTTACTATCTAATTATAGGTATAAGTACTTTTTAAAAGCTTAATATAACTTTATAAAATAAATTAAAGCTAAATTAGTTTATACTACTATAATAAAAGCTATTCACTGCTTTCTTAACACCCTAATTAGTAGATTTAGATTAATACTATTTATTATTTATAATAAAGGTTTAGAAATAAGAGGGAAGCTTAGCAATACCCTAGTGTAACTTAATATATAAGGCATATAAACCTCTAGCTATAACCCTAAAGTAAATAGCTTTATAGAAGTAGGGTATTAGTCCCTAGCTTTTATACTTATTAAATTAAGTAGTTTAAATAGAAAATAGCTAAAGTATTTTAAATAAGCTCTCCTTACTAATTATATTATAATTAGGTTCTCTTATAGTTAATTAGCCTTTTACCTTATTTATAGATAGGAACCTCTACTACCCCTTAAAGTAGAATTTCTAACCTAGCAACTTATTAACTAAAATAAGGTAATTATAGTATAAAACCTTTTTAAAGCTAGGATCTATATTCTTAACTAAAAGGACGTAGATATTATAGCTATATAAAAAAAGGTACTTTAATTTTAATAATAGCTTATAGCTAAAACTAATAAAAAATAAGTAGCCTTTATTTATAAAAAGTCTAATTAATTAGTTCTAAGGGATCTTATTTTAGTATATAATATATATTATATAATAGATATATCCTTAACTAGGAAATTAATAATAAGATAGAATAGCCCTTTTAAAGTTTATAGTTAGGCACTAATTATAAAAGCATATAAGCTTTAAACTTTAAATAGAATTATTCTTAATAAAATAGTTAATAGAGATTATATTAAGAAGTTTATTCCTAATAGCAATAGTTAGTAAACTTCCTCTATTAATAACTAGCTGTATTAACTAGCTAGTTATAGTATAACTTTAATAGACTTAAATAATAAACTTATAGCCCTACTTCTATTAAATACTAATTATAATATATTTAATTAAATAGTTTCCTATTCTAATAAAACCCCTTTTTTAAGGGGTATCTTAAAAGATAAGGATTCTTTAAATAGGGAGGTAAGTATACTACTTTAATAATATCCCTACTATTAAATTAAAGTATAGATACTAAGACTTATTAATAAATAGTAACTTTAGTATTAAGTATATTATCTTTCCCTTAATTATTAACTTATTAAACCTTCTTTATTCTTCCCCTATTATTTTTCTTCTTTTTTTTTCCCTTTAATATATTTAATTTTACTTTATTATAGTTTTTTATTTCTTTTAGTAGTAAGGCACTACTTACCTTATTATTTAAGGAGGGGGAAGTGCTATAATTTTTCCTTATTTTATTTAATCCTTTAGTTTTATTACTTATATTATACCTTATTAATTATTTAACTAGTTATTTTAGGAATTCTTTTACTTAAGGTTTAACCCTTTCTTTCTATATTTATTAGTATTATAAAAAAAAGTTTTATTTAAGATCTTTATTATTTTTCTTTCCTCTTTTTTATTACTCTTCTATTTAATTAAATAGTTTACCTACTTAGCTTTAACCTAAGCTTCTCCTTACCTTAACTTCTCTCCCTTTCTTTTTAATAACCCTTTATATTTAGCTATACTTAATAGATAAATTTAGCTTATTTATTCCTTTAATATAGGGTAAGGGGAAGGCATATTAATAAAGATAATAAATACTATATCTCTATTTAAGCTATTAAAATTAAGCAATTTAGTATTTAGATATCCCTTCTCTATATTAATAAAAATAGCTTTTTTCTTAAAAAAGGGAGTAAAGAAATAAGATTTACTAGCTTTTAAGTAATAGCCCTAAGTATATACTTACTTATAATTCTTAAACTTTTAAATATAATTACTATAAGTACTATTATAAACCTTTTTAAAGGAAATATATTTATAATAAGGTATACTTATATGCTTACTAAAGGCTATAACTATCTTTAAATATATATTAATATAAGAAGAGTAGAATGCTATATTTATCTACCTATATATTTATATAAAGAATAATAGCTTTTATTTAAAGCGCTTTATAATAGCTATTATAAAGTATCCCTTAGAATATATAAGCTTTATAGGGATAATAATACTACTATACTACTTTTTAGCATAGGTAGGCCTTTAAAGCTTAGAATAAATATATAGAATATCTCTAAAAAGGTTCTCCTAAGGGTTTATAGCTCTAAAGAAATCTATAAAGTGCTTTAGCTATTTCTTAAGCTTTTTCTTTTAAAGGCTTATTAGTAAATATATAGAAATTCTACCCTTATTAATATTAATACTACTAAGTATAAAGATTTAGAAAAGATAATAAAACTTTTAGTCTATTAGTCTTATTCTATACTATTTAATTAAATAGTTTATATACTATATAGGTTCTAATAGTTATATAGAAGATCTTACCTTTATTATACTAAGTAAGATTATTAAAGGAAGATAGAGACTACTTTTTAAGCTTCTAAGTAATAATATTAATAATATTAGGAAGCTAAAAGTAAGGGTAATTAAGATAATTTATAATTAATAGTTTATAAAGACTATTAAAAAGAAGTTAAAAGGAAAAAGGAGTGAAAAAGAAAAGATATAAGGAAAGGAAGCTGCACTTAAGGAAAGGAAAGGTCTTATATATAAGGCTAATACTGTAAATTATTACTTATAGGCTAATAGCTAGCAACTAATTAAATAGTCTACTTAGTAGCTAGCTTACTTAAAGAATATTAATAAACTATATTATTATAATAAACACATAGCCCTGCTCTACTTCCTTATTCTCTCTCTTTTCTTTTTATTTATTTCTTTATAACCTAACCTTTTAAGCTTTCTTTTATATAAGCTATTAATACACTCCCCCTTTTCTACTATTATTATTGCTATTACCTATCTTATCTTATTGCTTAATATCTCACTATATTCTCTTATTTTTAGGCTTATAAATTCTACTTTTTTATAAAAAAAAAAGGATTATAAATTTTATTTCCTTACTTCTTCTATATTTTAACTATTTAATTAAATAGTAAGATAAATAACTACATCCCTTAGTAGCATAGAATCCCTTAAAATATCTATTATATTACGCCTAGTAAGGTAAATTACTTCTTACTATAAAGCTTACCTACCCTTACTACTCTAGCTAAATTCTATAGTAGGTTTAGTGCTTTTTATACTATTATAAAGGCCTTACTTATTAATACACTATTTAATTAAATATTCTTAGCCTAGCTTACTATTTTCTAGCTAAGATTCTACTAGGTAGCCTTTACTATACACTTTAATCCTTATTAATTTAACCTAAATAACTTTATAGAAGTTAGGCTAATTAATAATAGTTAAACTAAATTAACTTAAATTAGTTATTTAAATAATATTTATAGCCTTTTTTATACTCTCTTTATTAGCTATAGGTATAACTAGCTTAACTAGTTTACCTTTATTACTATAGAAAGGATTATTATATAAGGCCTTAAAAAATATATTATTATCCTCCCTCTTAAATTTTATATTAATAATAAAAGTATTATAATTAAAATATATAAGAATAAGACTCCTAAAATATACTATAGGCTTTTAAATAATAACTTTATTAATATATAGTATAATAGCTAATTAAATATATACCTACTTTATTAAGCCTAGTATAGTAAGCACTTAGTTAAAGGATTTATTTATTTTATAAATTATTAAACTACTTTTATCTTTAATTACTATAAAGAATGCTTATACTTTTTTAATACTCTTCCTATTAATTATAAAGCTAAATTTAAAAAATTTATAAAGAGATTTAAATAAGTTTTATAGTAATTAAACTACCTATATTAATTTAAAGCTATTATAATACTAAGGCCTTCTTAAAGTAGCTTATATAAATATAGTTATATTTATTTTATATTTCTTATTTATACTCTTTAAGGCTTTTTTAGTATTTACTTTATAGAGATTTTAAAGAAATAGTAAGAAATAAAGATCCTAGTTAAAACTATTCTAAGGGTATACTTTCTTAAATAATAGGCTAACTGCTTTAAACTCCCCTTATACTAATAGGTATTTATAAATAATATTTTTAATAACCTTTTTATATATAGCTTTAGAATAAAAAAAACTCTTTATATTCTTACTAATATAGTAGTAAATAAGTTAGGATATACTATACTATTTAATTATAATAAAGGGTATTAATATTGTTGGGAATAACGCATAAAGGGAAAACAAATACTAAAATGCATGCATAATAAAAACAACGTAAAAAGTGTGATTCTTGATTATCTCTATTCTAAGCTAAGAGCTAAGCTTGTGAAGTGAGGAAAAAGGTGGTGTTGTAGCTATGCATGCGGTCGGCAGTGCAGCTAATTAGACCGCGTGTATTGTTGTAGCGGACCTACCTAGTTGCCTATATACGCTGCACCTGGCATTTTGCCTATACTAAGGTTTTACCATTAAGAGCAATTCTAACACTAGGGAATTCTCTCTTTTTATAAGAGGAATTACTTAAAGAGTAGCTAGAAAAATAAATAAAAATCTTAGTTAAAGAAAGTGTTATTAAGTGGATTCTATTAAGAAAATAGAAGGATATAATTAGTTATAGTAAGGGATCCTACTAGTTATAGTTATTATTATTACCTTTATATAGCTTACGCATGCTTTACTTACCCTTTAATTTAAATATTAACTTTATTAGTATTAATAAAGGTTTCTAATACTTTATTAGGTAAAGCCTTTGTTATAGTATTTATAATATTATTATTCCTATTAATCTAGCAGATTTCTATAAGTTTATAGCATTTATATAATTACTAAAGAGCTATAATATTAATTATTAAGTGTTTTTCTTTAGTTATACCTAGCTTTATAAGGCACTTATATAGTAAAAGTGAGTTAGTATAGATTATTATTAGAATTTAGGGGAATTTAAGGTATTCTATAAAGGTATTTAGGGTTATGCTAATAGCATAGGCTATATTAGTACCTTACACTATTCTATATAGCTTAGAAGTAAGTGCACTCCTTATAACTCTCTTACTTTTTATAGAGCTATATATAATAATATTCCTATAAAGTTTAAATTTAGCACTCTTACTGCTTTTAGTCTTATTGCTAATAATAATTATAAAGCTAATCTAAGAGCTTAGGTCCTTATTATTTATAAAAGAACTATTAATAAATATATAAAGTGCTGCTGTTAGTAAATTTATTACGAGATACCTTAGACTATAGTTAGCATTATTAATCTGCTATTAGAGTCTCTTATTAAGCTTATTTATATTAGTTTAGTTAGGTTCTTAGGCTTAAGCTACTATAGAAAGGTTATAGGCTACCTTAGGTTAGTATATAGTTAAGATATAGGCTCCTTAAGTATATTTCTTAATATATTATTACTTTATAGTAGGATTGTTAGTATTAATAGTTTTAAGGTTATTGCTCTAGCCTTTTTAGGTTAATATAACTATACTATTACTATTATTAGTTAAGATATAACTATTAAAAATAAGGGGACTTTTTAGGGTTAGCTTTTGCTTAGGTTTTACTATAAAGTTAGCCTTTTAAAGCTTAGCCTCTTCTTTATTAAAGAAAGTAAGGTTACTAAGTCTAAGTGTATTATTAGTTTATATACTAACTACCCTAAAGCAGTTAGTATTGCTTAAGGTAATAAGAAAGCATAGGTTATAGCTAGATATACTTATTTAGAGCTTTTCTTTATAGTGCTTTAAATAGGTTGCTTACTAGTGTGTTCTAGCTTCTATAATTCTGGATAATAGCTTAATAACTTTTATTATTATACCTTTTAGGTATAAATACTTAATTTGCTTTAGTAGTCTTATAAGTATTAGCCTACTAAGGTTAGTTTATAATTAAATATAGGCCTATATAATATTTTAAAGCTAAAGGAAAATTTTCTTTAGTGCTAGTAAGGGTGCTAGTGCTATAATTAACCTCTAGCTTGCTTTTTAAATTATTAGGGATTATATAAGAATTAGCGTTTTTTTATAATTACTATGCCCTTAGATTATAAGCCTTAATTTCTTATATAGCTAGTTAGTCCCTTTACCCTTAACTTCCTACACTATATAAGAGTAAAAGAGGTATTAATTTCTATACTCTTCTTTATTAAAAGTTATAAATTTAAACACGCCTTTTGCTAATAATGCGTTAATCTTAGCTTAATTTAACTTTTTAAAGGGTTTACCTTCTATAGTGATTTTACCTTACTTTCTAAGGTTTACTATAAGCTAGGTATTATTCCTTTCCTTTATTATAATAAAAACTATAGCAGTAGCCTAATGCCTTAGAGTTACTAGTTCCTCCCTTCTATTATTAAATTCCTTCTCTTCCTTCCTTATATACTACTCCTTTTTAACCCCTTCTCCCCTTATACTTCTATCCCTATCCTCCTCTTTCTCTCTATAGCTAGTAGCCTTTCTTATTACTTCTAAGCCCTTCCCTAAAGGGAAGGGTAAATTATACCTTAAGCTACTAGTATATATACTAGGGCTATTATAGGTAGTAATAATAAATTTACCTAGTACTGTTAATCCCTTTAGCATTGCCTCTCCCCTTAAATTCCCCTAGTACTATTGCCTTTTTATTATTCTTTTTTTATATATCTCTCTTTTAGTACTAGCTCCTTTTCTTTTCTTAAGTATATTATAAGGGGTAATAATAAATTTACCTTTATAAAAAGGCTCCCCTAAGGGGTACTCCCCCTCTTTAATTTAGCCCCCCTTTTTTACTCTAGCTTAAGATATCCTAAATTCCCCTTATATTACTAAATTCCCTAGTATATTATCCCTATATTCCTTCTCTTTAGTACCTCTCTTTCTAATAAATCCTTTATAGAAACTAATAGAATCCCCCTTTAAACACCTACTGCTATAGAAGGTAGTAGGGGACTGCCTTAGTAGCCTATTAACTAAAAAGGTAATAGGGTGCTTCCTTAGTTAGCCCTATAGCCTTTAGCCTATTTTCCTTAGCTCTTTAGCTTATAGGTATAGTGCTGCCTCTTTATAGTTCTTAGTATAGAAAAAACGCTTTTTTAGGCGTTCTAAGCCTTAATAGTAGGTTTAAAAGGTCTCTTTATTCTTTATAGTTACTTTATAAATATTATATAGCTTCTCTTTCTCTTTCTTTATAATACCTAGAGTATAGTTAGGTGTCTTAGTATATATATAGGGTTTTATAATAGTGCTATAGAACCTTACTATGCTATTAGGCATTTCTACTATATATATTTTACTATTAATATCTAGAAGCTTATAGGGGCTATACTAGCTGCCTTTCTTATACTAAATATAGACCTTTAACTATAGTATTAGTTAATAGGTTAGTTCTATATTAGGTTTATAATAGGTATAGAGAGTATTAGTAACTTATTATTTTATAAGGTATTTCTAGGCTTTATTAATAGCTTTATAAAGAACTATAGCTCTTTTAGTAACTAAGAAGCTTAGGGGTAATTTATTTATTAAGTATAAATATACACTAAATATAAGTAGGGTAGGAATAAGGCTATTAGGCCTAGTAGAGTTATTAATAGCTTTAATAGCTATCTAAAGGCATTATAAAGGGGTAAGGATATTACTAACCTTACTTTTAATAATATTATACGCTTTTCTTAGCAAGGCGTAATACCTTTTAATCTTATTAATGCTTTAATAGGCTTCTATAGGCATCTTATTTATATTAATAGCTAGAAGGCATGCTAAATACTTAAACTTAATAGATGTAAAATTCTTTCTAGTGTTATAGATAATTTAGTTAAGTAGGCTAAGATATATATTAATCTAGTATTCTTTAAGGGCATTCTATATATTATAAGCCTTTTATTTCTATAGCTTAAGGAATCTAGCTGCTTAGAATGCAGTTACTATATTAATAATATATAGAATAGGCTAGTTATTAATCTAAAGAATATTAATAAGAATCTTATAGTTAAAGTTAATATTATCTTTAAGGGAAAACTTAAATTAGCCTAAAGCTTTACTATTTATTTAATAATAGTAGCATTCCTTTATAAGTTTCTATATTAAGTTAATATAAGCCTCTTTACTAGTACATTCTAAGAGCTTTACAAGCCTATTAATAGAGGGGTGGCTAAATCTCTAGTAAAGTTAACGAATTTTAGTCTTAAAAAGGTAGAATATAGTAGCTTCTTTAGCTTTAAAAGTCTACTAAGGATATCCCTATTTCCTTATAATAGGAACTCTCTTTTAGCTTTAAATTAATATATTTTAAAGGTTATTAAGCTTTACACCTATTCTATCTATATCTAATATATAGAATAGGAATAGGGTTAATATATTAAGAATATAGAAAGTAATGTTACTAAAAACTATAGGAACCTAGAGAATTCCATAGGAAGTTACTAAGCTAGCACTAAATATAACATTATATAGCTAGGCCTCTTTAATTTAAAGGTAAGGCATTAGTCTAATAAGGGCCTTAACCTAGGCAATTCTAGTAGTTAAGATTCTAGTTACACTAGTATCTAGGAGGATACTATAAAAGACCTCTTTTATATATCTCTTTTCTAAGATAAAGCATTAATAGTTGTTAGATATAATAGAGGTTTAGAAGTCCTTACTAAATATTCTATATATAAATGCCTAGTCCTTAAGAATTCTAAATAGGGATATCCTATAATCCTTTAAGGGGTTCTTATTAATATTATTATTAGTTAGTAAAGTTAGAGTAGTTAGGAAGAACTAAGTATATATAATTTAGGGAGGATTAGCCCTTTACTTATATATTCTAGATGTAAAAAACGCATTTATAGATTCCTATATATAGTCTCTAATATTATTATTATTATCTATAGAGCTTTTATTATTATTATTTTCCTTAAAAGGACCTTTAAGGGCCTATAGGAAGGCAATGAATTTTTTATTAATTAAAAGGTTTTTATACTTATTACTTTTCTACTACTTCTCTTTTGCCTTTTACTACTTATATTAAGGGTAGTTTATAGACTAGCACCCTTATTTACTATAAATAAAGCATTTCTATAGGAAGGGGGAAGAATATAGAGGTTTCCTGCGATTTAGGGCTTTAGATTATAAAGTTACTATAGCTCTTCTATATCTTCTATCTATAAATAGTGTTTTATTGCTTACAGAAGAGGTATTACCTTCTATTATCTATTATACGGAGGTAATAGCCTTTTTAATATAGAAGCATTTCCTAAGGTTACCTATAACCCCTTTATAGGTTAGCAAGTAACTATAGAGGGCATTGCAGCATTTAGGAACACTGCTAATAGAAGTAAGGAGTTACTAATAAAGTTATATATTAACTATAGAAGAGTTAAAAAGGCTATAATAGATTTTCTTAAGGTTTTTAATAAGAATATCTAAGCATTATAGCTTAGTCTTATTAGGGTTATTATTAATAACCTTCTAAAGGGTTATAGTATTCCACTTAATTCTATAGAAGTGTTAGTTGCTCTTAGTTTTAAAGTTATCTTTTATATAAGCAGTAAGCTTATTAAAAGAGAGTCTTTTATAGGCTAACTTATTTAAATAGTATATAAAAGCATCCTCTACTAATATAATTAGAAAAGCATAGTTCTAGATTTCTAAAGGGATATTATTATAGATACACCTATCCTAGAAGATGTTTACCTTTAGGGTAAGGAAATTATATATTTTCCTAGTGTATTTATTCTCTTTTATATATATCTTTATTAATTCTCCTAGGATTCATTGCATTTAGTTATCTAGAATTCTATTAGGGTTATTATTATACAGTGGATTCTAATAGACTTAATTAGGTAGATTTCTATAGAAAGTCTTAGAGTTCTTCTTAGAGAAATCCCTTTATTAGCTAAATTAGTTAATAGGTGTGTAAATAGGGAAATTAGGGTTAGGCTAAGGTAGGGGATAAGAAGGTTATTAAGGGGGTCTATAAAAGTTATTATTTAGGTTTAAAGATATTAAGGGAGGATAATAACTTATATTTAGGGGAGGATTCTATATAAACTAGCGTGGTTAGCCTAGTTATGGGTAAGGCTAGGGTATTAGAAGCTTTAGATAATAAGGGGAAGTCTTAGCCTTAGCGGAGGGGAATATATTCTTAAGTTATTAATCTATATATTTAAGTAACTTAAAGAGGGAAAGGGGAATTAAAGGTTAAATTCTCTTAATAAATAGAACCCTATTTTCTTATAGGAAGTTCTAGAAGCCGCTTTAAAGATATATGCTTATCTTCTAAAAGTATAAGATATTCTAGTCTTAGAAGTCTTCCTAAAAGTTATTAATAAGCTCTTTTCTAGTCTATTCCTATAACTTATAGTAGTTAATAATATATACAATTTAGTTGTTAAGGACTAGCGTTATTATATTACTAAGGTTAGGGTTTTTGTAGGCTTCTTCCTATTCTAGTAAGATAGCACTATTAAATAAGCAGAGTTGCTTTAAAAGAGAGTTTTTTAATAGGTAAACTAAGCTAGTAACTAATAGTGCTCTATTATTATTATAAGTCCTTTTCTGTATCTCTTATTAGATAGCTTCATTAGGAGTTAGTAAAGCTATAGTTATTTCTTTAGTAGCTTTAGTAGCTAAATCTTTAAAGGTAACCCTTTTATTTATTCCTAAGGGAGGTTTCTGCCTTTAAAATATAGTTTCCTATAATAGATAGAATAGATACTAGCGTCTACTTAATAGTAAGGGCTTTCTCTATTAAAGTCTAACTCTACTAGTTACAGCAGAGTTTTCTTCTTTAGTATAGTAATAGGGGTTTTAAATACCTTAAAAGCTATCTTTTCTTTATAGTTAATCCTAGCGAATCTATAGTTATTACTAACCACTAATTAGTGTTAGGAATAACACATAAAGGGAAAACAAATACTAAAATGCATACATAACAAAAACAACGTAAAAAGTGTAATTCTTAATTATCTCTATTTTAAGCTAAGAGCTAAGCTTGTGAAGTAAGGAAAAAGGTAGTGTTGTAGCTATGCGTGCGGTCAGCAGTGCAGCCAATCAGACCGCGTGCATCGTTGTAGCGGACCCACCCGGTCGCCCACACACGCTGCACCCGGCATTTTGCCTGCACCGAGGTTTTGCCGTTGAGAGCAATTCCAACAAATATACTTAGTTTAATATTAGCTATCTTTATTAAATACCTAAGGGAAAATTCCTTTTTCCTTAGATTTTTAGCTAAATTACTAGTAAAGGCTAGTCCCTATCTTTAGCACTTTCTACTTAAAACTATAAGTTAAGTAATATTAAATATATTATAATATATAATTCTATATAAGTATAATTCTATAATATAAGGTTATAAAATTCTTACTAATTTATAACTTATTTACTTTACTTTAAACTCTAAATTATTAATAAAATTATTCTTAGCTAATTAACTTATAGGAGATAAGAGCTTAAAATAGTTATAACCCTTTAAAGAATAAGTTAGCCTTCTCCTTTACTACTTATTCTATCTTTACTATTTAATTAAAATATACTCTCTTCCCTTAGTTAGTTATTATTACTACTTTAAGTATTATAATATTTACTTTTACTATAGTTATCTCCTACTTCTAAATAAGGCAATAAGTTAATAGCGCTTATACTTTTAAAAAAGCCTACCTAATCCCCTTAAAAAGCCTATATATAATATAAGTATAGTATATTATCTCTTAATGCTTTTATAGAAATCTTTATAATTTTTACTCCTTTATTTAGTAAGCTTTATAAATAAAATAAAGCCCTTTAGTAATAATATTAAGAGGAATTTATAAGAAAGGCTTAATAAGAACTAAATAATAATATTACTTAGTATATTTAAAAAGAGGCTAAAGTTAAAGCTATATTACTTTAAAAGCTATATAATACTAATTATAGTAAATAGCTATAGTCTAATTAATTTAATAGGTTAGAAGCTAAGAAATAAAATCTAAATTATTATATACTTATAGTAGTAGTAAAAGATATTAGTTTTAAACCTACTACTTATACTACTATAATAGGTTTACTACTATAACTATATAATAAGAAAATTACTTAGTATAATATTTTAGCTTTTTTCCTTTCTTTTAGTATATATTTATTAATTATCTCTTTAAAACTAGTCTACTATAAAGCTTAGAAGGAAATTATAACTAAAGTATAAAATATAGTTAAGGGGGATAAATAAGGTATAGATTCTTATATAGAAAGGGCTTAGTAACATTATAATATAATTAATAGTTAACTAGTTACACTAAAGAAAGTATATAGGACTTATAAAGTATAAGGAAGTCTAATAATACTTAGATTATTAAAGAAAACTAAAGGAATAAGTTTAAACTAAAGGATACTATAAAATTATTTAATTATAAAGTTCTTATTTTTATTTAAGTTCTATTATTATTATTTTTATTAGCTTATAGTGGTTTTTATATTACTATAAGCCTAAGAAGGTATTATATTATAGGAGAAGGGATTTAGTCTATAGTTATTTAAAAGAAGGTATTATAGTAGCTAAAGGAGTAAGACCTTAGTATAATGTAGTTAAACTATTTAATTAAATAATATAAATAGGTTCTAAGCCCTTAAATAGTTAGAAAGATTATTTATTTCTTATTTTTTCTTTTCTAGGATATAGGTATAGAAGTACTTATTACTATAATACTATTAATTATTATAATCCTAGTTGCTGCTATAGTATAATTATCTATATTTTATTCTAAGAATATTATTATTTTAGTCTTTAATGACTTAAACTATTTAATTAAATAAAGAGCTATCTAATTATCCCTTTTCTATATATTTTCTTAATAACCTAGAGCCAAATCTGTGCATACAAGAAATCCGGAATACGACAGGGATAGCTTTAGTTGTGTGCATGCCCTTCACTTTTGGGTGTGTAGTGTGTGTTCTTTTTCCCCCCGTCACACTATATTACTAATATACTAAAAGAATAAAATAATATTTTAAAGAAGATTCTATAAAAGGTTTATAGGCTTAGCTTAGTAGCAGTATAAGGCTATAAAGTAGTAAAGGTAAAGGATAACTTAAGGGGGAAGGGGGGGGGAAAGGAGGAGGGGGGGGGGGGAGAAGGAAGGTAATAAAGTATAGGCCTAGGGCTAGCATAGAGGCATTATACTTATTTTCTTTTATTTTATCTTTATCTTCCTTTTTTTATATATTATTAAATATAAGTTATGCATTATAATAATATATTCTAACTATAATATTTATATAGCTCCCTACTATTTCTATGCCTATACTATACTAGGTGCTATATTTTATTATATCTTTAGTATCTTTAGCTTATTAATCTTAAAGGGTTTTAGTAAGTTAGAATTAAGGGATATACCCTATTAATATAAGCTACTTTATAAATATAGTTACTAGCTTATTATACTCTAATGCCTCCTTAACTTTATATTAATTATATACTAGGTATATACCTATATTAATAGGGTAAAGGTAATTAAAATTCTTATAAAATAATAGGATATAGTAATAGTCCTTATTATTAGCCTAGTAGCTATATATTAGTAATTTTATATTAAAAATACATTAACTATAAAGAAAGGTATTAAGCTTAATTTATTTTATATATATTTATATAAGTATTATAAATTTATACTTAGTAAAGCTTAAGTAAAGGTAAATAATTTTAGTAGTAAAGGTAAAGTTAGGGTTAAGTTTTATTATTATATAGTTAATATAAGTTTAGTATACCTATATAATAATTCTTTCCTAATATTAGTAATTCTTTTATTTTAAAGTAAATACTTTAGTTAAGAATAATTCTAGTAGGTAGTTATAAGGTTAATTTAAAAATAGTATATAGTTTAGATAGTTATCCTACTATAGTAAATAGCTATATCCCTAGTGTAATAATCTATATTAAAGTTAAGCTGCTATTATAGTGTATATACTATATATATACTTAGCTATTTTATTAGCCTTTATTTATTAATAAAAGTATAGTAAATAGTAGTTAAAGTAAAGGTTAATTAAAGCTATAGCTACCTTAGTTTTAACTAAGGTATATAATATAGCTTTAAAGGCATTAATTATTATCCTTAAGCATTTAGTTTATTTAAAAATAAATATTTTAGCTATACTTTATACTTTATTATTAATATTAATAAGAGTATAGTATAATTCTATACTATATATAATAATACTTTAAATAACCTATATATATAAAAGCTATATATTATATAGTAAGCATTCCTAAGTTAAAGCTACTAGTAATATAAAAGTAAGTTACTACTATAGTAGTTTTAATTTAACTTAGCTTTAGTATACCTTTTAATAAAGTTTATAATAAACCTATACCCTAAGGAAGTAGGTAAATTAAATTAGTTATACTATATTAATACTAAGCTAAACTAGCATTAAAATAGTAGTATACTATTTAGTAAAGTATATAAGTTTACTCTTCCTTAAGTTAAACTTAAGGCCTAATTCTTAGAACTACTTTTAGTAAATTAACTAAGTAGCTTTAAAGCAGTCCTATATCTTCTTTACTATTTATTTATATACTAATATATTTATATTATTAAAGAATCCTATAATAAGTATAGATTATACTATTTAAAGCTTAGTATATAATAAAGTAATATAAAGTAAAAAAAAAATAGAAAAAATAAGTAACCTTTATAGTACCTTTATAATTATAAGTAAGGGGCTTATAAATTTATTATTAAAAAAAAGGCTAGCTATATATTTAGTAGTAAAGAAGTAGGTTTATACTACTATTTATATAAAGATTTTAGTAATAATAAGGGTATAAAATAATTACTTATAATAAATAGTATTAAAGGCTATTAATATATTTAACTAAAGTAGTAATATAATATTACTATAGTACTATACTATCTATACTAATTCTATTAAAACGCTTAGTATAACTTCTATTAATTTATTTACTCTATTACTTATTTATAAGTTAGGTAATGCCTTACCTAACTTAACTATAAGGGTAAGCTAGCTTACTACTACTACTTTTAATACCTTTTTAATAATACTAAAAAGTAAAATAAAGCGCTAAGCTCCTACCCTTTATTATTCTACTAGGGTTTTACCTAATTTATAAAAAATAACTACTTTTACCTTTTAAAATAAAGCTAAGTAGTAACTAATATAATAGTATATATTTAATAAGTATATAAAAGTTTTAGCTAAGGGCTTACTATATACTTTAAAGTAGCTAGCTAAAAGTTTATTAAGTTTAGGTACCTTTTAACTTACTAAGCTTTTAATAATATTATAAATTTTATTAGTATTAAAATAATCCTTTATTAAAAATATTATAGTATTAAGGTAGTTATTAAGATCTTTTAGTATATTATTTAGCTAAGCTTAGAAGGAAGGGAAGAAATAGTTAGCTAGTATAGCTACTTTCTCTTAGTATAATTTAGTAATAGTAGCGTTTAATCCCTTACCTTAAATAAGGGTTAGAATTTATTATTATTCTAATAGTAATTTACTATAAAGCTATACCTAGCGCTTAAGTTTTTATAGGCTTTCTTAATATATAGTTACTACCTTAACTATAAAGCACTAAGCATTATACTATTTATTACTAATAACTTAGCTCTATATTTAAGCTATATTAGTAATAAGCTATTAGTTCTCCTTAGTATAAAAGGTTTACTACTACCTTAGCACTCTCTTTATATTTTAAGTAGCTTTTTTAATATAGTAGTTTTACTATAAATTTAGCTTAAAACTACCTTAAGGTTCTTTTAAAACTACTAAGTTTATAATAGCTTAAAGCTTAGCTATTATTTATTTTATATAATTATTAACTTTTATTAGTATATAAAGTAAAGGTTTAATAAGTTTATAATAAAACTATATTACTACCTTAGCTATTATAAAATTATTTTCTATATATAGCTACTTAAAATAAAGTAAATAGTTACTACCTAGCCTTAAACTAGCGCTAATATATATTAACTATAATATATAGTTAAATCTAGTAAGGTTTAATCCTTTTAAGAATTTAACTTCTATATTATAAGTAGCCTATATATAGTTAATAATACTATTCCTTTTACTTTATATTCTTTAAGTTACTTTACTCTATAGTATTATAAACTTAAGCTATTATTATATTACTATTATAAAAAATATATTACTCTTTATTAAGGTTTAGCTATAATAATTTTAAAGTAAGTAGTATTAGTTAAAGTTACTAATAAAAATATTATAGTTTAAAGGTAAAGCTATTATAAAGTTAAGAAGAAGTAATATTTAATTAGGTTTATAGGTAGGGAAATATATTAAATAAATATAATATTCTATTAGTATTATTAAGTATTAATCCTTACCTATATATATTAACTATACCTTAGTTTTATACTAGTAATTTATATAAATTATAGTTTAGCTACTCTAAGTAGTAAGTTAAAAGTAGCTAAAGCTAAAGTTAAGTAGTTTTCTATTTATAGTTCCTAGCTTCTATATTATTATTATATTAGCTTTAGGTTAGGTTTCTAGTACTAAATATATAAAATAGGTTTTCTTTTATATATTTTAGTATATAATTTCTATTATATACTTTATATAATATATTAAGTTAGGCTTAGCTTATTTAGTGCTATAGTAGCTATAGGTTATTAGCTTAGAAAGGCCTTTATAATAGCTTATAATTACTATATTAATTCTAATCTTAATTTAAAGAGGTAAGTATATAGTTTACCTACTTACTTTTATAGTAAAGCCTTCTATAATAATAAGTTATTAGTATTATATCTCTAGCTATAGCTAAGTACTTTTATTTAGCTATTTTTTTCTAATATAAAAGGTTTAGTAAAGGCTAAGGGCTATACTAGGTATATAGTATATATATAGTTTTATTATTTATTTATAATATTATATATATAGAACTATATAGGGTAAGGACTTAAGTAGTTAATATAGTATTCCTATATAGCTTTTAATAGCACTAAATAAGTTTACTTACCCCCTTTATACTAGCTAAATATATAATAGCTATACTATAAAGGCATTATATAGTATATAGCTATATAGCTAAATTTAAAGCACTTAAAGTATTAATAAAGGTAAATAGTATTATTATAAGGTTTAGCTTTAAATATTTTAGCTTTATAAATAATTTTAATATAATATAGCCTATTTACTATATTAATACTATTAATTATAATAATTAAAAGAGATTAAGTTATAATACTATATAGTTTCTATACTATAACTCTTATAGAATCTTATTTATTAGCTATAATTATATTTTAAAGAATATAATCCTTTTCTTAGTTTTATATATAGTATACTAAAAAGCCTTTAATAATAATACTAAATATATATTAATTTAGTATTACTTTTAGCTTAAAAGTAATATTAACCTAAGCTATATTATTAATATAGAGTTTTACTATATTATAAAATATAATTATAGTATTACTACTATAGAGGTAATATATTATTATAGCTATATTAATACTTATAGCTTAATTAATAGTTATAATAGTTTCTTTAAATAAGTAGTTTTATATTACTTTAGCTATAGTATTATTTTTAATAATAGTTTTATAATAAATATAAGGTAGTATTATTATTATTATAGCTTAAATTTATTAAATTAAAGTTTAAATAATTTTTTTAATAGTAATATTAACTAAGCTTAAAGCTATAGTATTTTTAATACTAATAGCTTTCTTTATTACTTATTTAACTATTTTTTCTAAATTTTTAATTATAATAAGCTTATTAAGTAATAATAAAATTAATATTATTATTAATATTTTAAAGAGGGTTTAGGATATAAAAAGTCTATATTAAGCTTATATTAAGGCTATATTATTAATATAAAGAATAATATTCTATACACTCTTTAGTGCTATAGCTAATATAAGCTTAGTAATTTTATTATATTTAACTATAAAGTAGTTTAGTATTTACTTATATATAAGCAGTAGTATAAAGGTAACTTAAGGTATTATTAATATAAAGCTGCCTTATTTTATAAAAGGGTAGTAATAGCTTTATATAAGGCTATAATTTCTACTATTAATATTTATTAGTATTACCTTATTTACTATACTTACACTTTAGCACTAATACACTATTAAAGATAAAGTAAAATAAATATAGTAATTCTTTTTCTATACTTTTTAAGAGGTTTAGAGTCAGTTCCGCGTCGCTACTGCAGTGCAGGCGAATTCGCAAAAAGTTTATTTTTTTACTAATTCTTATATAATCTCTAATAATTTAAAGAGTAAGCTAAAGGTTAATTATAATATTAGTACTTTTATTAGCACTAAAGAAAATTTTCCTTTAGCTATAAGATATTATATAGGCTTATATTTAATTATAAACTAACTTTAGTAAGCTAATACTTATAAGGCTATTAAAGTAAATTAAGTATTTATACCTAAAAGGTATAATAATAAAAGTTATTAAGCTATTATATAGAATTATAAAAGCTAAAATATACTAATAAGTAACCTATTTAAAGCACTATAAAGAAAAGCTTTAAATAAGTATATTTAGCTATAACCTATATTTTCTTATTACCCTAGGTAATACTAACTACTTTAGGGTAGTTAGTATATAAATTAATAATATACTTAAACTTAGTAATATTACTTTCTTTAATAATAAAGAGGTTAAGCTTTAAAAAGCTAGCTTTATAGTAAAACTAAAGTAAAAGCTAACTCTAAAAAATCCCCTTATTTTTAATAATTATATCTTAACTAATAATAATAATAGTATAGTTATATTAACCTAAAAAAGCTAAAGTAATAACCTTAAAACTATCAAAGTTAATAATTTTACTATAAAGTAATAATATATTAAGGAATATACTTAAAAAGCTTATATTTTAATTATATACTAACTTAAAGCAGCTTATAACCTTTTTATAGTAGCTTAAGCCTAAGAACCTAACTAAACTAATATAAATAAGCTTAATAAAAGAATTTAATAGTAAATTAATAATACTAACTATAGTTTAAGGTATTTTATAATAAATTTATTAATAGTAGTATTTTAAATATTTATTAATAGTTCTTTTATAAATAATAAAAACCTAAGCTTTTAAATAGGCTTTATAATTATTATTAATAATAAGATTAAAAGTAGTAAGAGTGCTAAATTTAAACTTTATAGAAATATTATTATATATAGCTTTATAAAAAGTAAGAGAGTTATAAAAAGTATACTTACTTTTAAGCTATATAAAATAATATAAGGCGCTAATATAGCCTATACTATTAGTATAACTTTAAATACCCTTATAAAATACCTTAAATTTCTATAAATTCTAATAATAATCTATACTAACTTACTTTTACTATATAAGTGCCTTATAAAGCTAGGTATAACTAAGGAAAAATATTTAATAATTAATATTATAGCTCTTTAGTAATTATATAAATACTATAAACTTATAGAAATTTATTAAATTAATAGGAATAATAATATTATAAATACTATAATAAAGGCTTTACTTAATAAAGCATTAGAAACCTTTATTAATATTAATAAAGTTAATATTTAAATTAAAGAGTAAGTAAAGTATATATAAGCTATATAAAGGTAATAATAATAATAATAACTATAACTAATAAAATCCCTTACTATAACTAATTATACCCCTTTATTTTCTTAGTAGGATTTACTTAATAATACTTTCTTTAATTAAGATTTTTATTTATTTTTTTAGCTACTTTTTAAGTAATTCTTTTTATAAAATGAAAGAATTCCCTAGTATTAAAATTACTCTTAATAGTAAAACCTTAGTATAGGCAAAACGCTAGGTATAGTATATATAGGTAACTAGGTAGGTCTGCTATAATAATACACGCAGTCTGATTAGCTACACTGCTAACCGCATGCGTAGCTATAACACCACCTTTTTCCTCACTTTACAAGCTTAGCTCTTAGTAGGATAGATAATTAAGAATCACACTTTTTACGTTATTTTTCTTATGCATGCATTTTAGTATTTACTTTCCCTTTTCTAGGTTATTCCTAACATTAATAATAGCTAACATTTCTTAGTTTAGTGTACTATATTAAGTTTTAGCTAGTTAAAGTTTTTAAGACTAAAATGCCACTAGGTAGTGATTACCTACTGAATTTAGTTATAATAAAATACTAGTAATAGTAAATTTTAATGCATTTATTTTAATTTAGATAGGAAGTTTAGAATTAATATAAAATAGTAAAGGAGCTTAAGTAAAAGTATTTTTAAGGGTTTAATATATATGCTATTCCTCTTCCCCTAATTACACTAATCCTAGTTTTTTTCTATTTTAGCTTCCTTTTAGAAGGGCAGTTAATAAAGATATAATAGTAGAATATTTATAAATAAATTGCTAATAAAAATTATAAAATTTTAAAAAGACTTAAATATTTTAATAGGTTTTAGGTTTAGGTTAATAAGTAATAGTTTTAACTTATTTTAAATTTATTTAAACTCCTTTACTAATAAGAATAAAACCTAAGAATTTAATTAATTACTAATAAAATTTATATTTATTTAGATATATAAATAGATCTATAGTTTTAAGTTAGTTTAGAACTTATTTTAAATGTCTAGTATATTCTTTATAAGTTTTTAAGAAGACTAAAATATTATTTAAATAAATAATATATATAGTATTATTAAGACCTTAAAGGGCTTAATTAATATAGTATTAGAAAGTAGTAGGTATATTAGTTAATTTAAAGGGTATAACTAAATATTTATAATGCCTATAGTAGGTATAAAAAGTAGTCTTTTATTTATCTTATTAAGTAATTTAGATATAATAATATACTTCTTTAATATTAAGCTTTAAAAACTATTTAGCGCCTAAAATATAGTTTAAAATTTCTAAAATA
>SRPW01000157.1:0-35532 GCA_018360225.1 Claviceps pusilla | reverse complement strand
TTTTCCCTTTTCTTTCTTTTCATCCTCCGCTCTCTCGCCTGCCTCGCCTACCGCACGCTATCCCCATAAAAGTGCACGTCGCATACCCAAGACGTTTGCATTACTAATCCCTATTCAACATGTAGTACTTCCATCGAGCGAGACCATAAGCAGATCCCCGTCTGCAAAAAGGGCCAACCCTCGGTCGCTGTCAAGATTGAGATGGGTGGCCACCAGCCCACGTATGGTCGGCATTTGGAAGAATCAGACAGCTTATACAGTTTGATCTCGCGAGCTAGTATCAACTGCCTCAAGGAATTCTACAGAAAGGAAGTCAGCAATGATGAGTGGCAACTCATCATCAAGCTCAAGTCTCTTTTCGACATCAATTAGAACTTAAATGTGGTATTGTATCAATCATCCTGACGTTTCGAGGCGCAATCTATATGGCACTATTACGTGCTATTCACCGAATCGAGATTGTGCGGCTGCAGGACAAGAATATTCCTTGTACATTTAAGTCAAAGGCCAAGCGCTCAGCTTGACATGCAGGGCACCTGAAGAAGCAAGTATTCAACAGTCCATGTGTGAGGAATATTCAGCTACGAATGATTCATTAAAGGGGGAAAAGCAAAAAAAAAGAATACTAGAAACAAAAGAATATATTGCTGTGACGATATGTACCTCGATCTAGCAAGAGGATGTGTTTATAAGAAAGAACAGGAAAAGAAAAGAAAGAAAAAAAGAAAAGAAAGGGTGGAAAATTGTCCACGGATTTGTATGCGCGGTTCCGGTGGTCTCGGTGCAACACAATTGTATGTAGTCAGCTTGCTGGGTTGTTCTTTATTGGTCTTAGTATATAAGTATATTTTGAGAGGCACTAGGTTTTGAATTGTGAAGATTGAGCTATGCTATTGTTGTGAATACTTATTTTTACTATCCTTTACTGCCCTTTAGTATCTGTTTTTCCTCTTCTTTCTCTTTTCTTTTTAAAAAAATTCTTTTTCTTTTAGTTAATTTTATCTTCTTCCTCTTCCTCTTCTTTCCTTTCCTTTCTTTCTTTTCTATTTCTTTATTATCTTCTCTCCCTTCTTTTTTTCTATCTTTTTCTTCCCTTTCTATTCCCCCCCCCCCCCCCCCCCCCCCCCCCCCCCGCCCTCCTTCCTTTTCCCCTCCTTCCATTCTACATCTATCTCCCTAGGCAATTCACCACCACATATACAGTCTCTTCCCCTCCATCCATCCAACGTCCCTATTCGGCGCGATGCCTTGTCTTGTATTCCACGCTCTACGGATCCTCTAATCGTGTGTTGTGCGCGATACTGTATGCACTCTCCGTCTACGTCTTTTGCATCTTGGCCTAGGACTAAAAAGTGCACGAACGGCGAGGCGCTCACGCATGGCTAGAAGGGCAGCTTGTCTAGAACACGATGCGACACAGACACACACAGAGAGAGAGTGAGAGGAACACATGTGCTTCTCGACCAATGGGAGGTGTCACATTCATTCACCCAGTAACTAAGCTATTTCGCTAAAAGGAAACAATTCCAAGGAGGAAGAGGATATTCTAGTCTACGAAGATGTAAAGAAAATAAGCTAATAAAAAAAAGGGGGGGGGAGACATACCTTTTTGAATATATTTATATAGTTGTAATGCGCTGACCAGCTTACATGGCTTAATGCGCAATTCATTGCGTCGGTTGAAAAGTTGTTCCTGTTCCTGTATACACATATGCATGTGCATCAGTGGGAGGACTAATCTTTCTGACCAAACAATGGTATCCTTAAATTTAGCCAACTAATGTATAAAATATTTATATACATATAAAAGATAATAAAGCAATATGCCTTATATTCTAGCTTTTTTTTTTCCTTTCTTGAATAAGCTTTTTAATAACCCTTTCTTCTCCCTTTATTTACTTCTTTTTTATAAGCTTTTCTTTTAATCTAGGATACTGGAATAGCTGGCTACATTCGATTACGATATCTTCCTTTGGTCAGATAGATCTGTCCTCCTACTGTATGTAAGTACACACTATCTATGATAACGGATCGAGGCTGTCCGCGACGTAACACGTTTCAACGGACGTATACGGAAACAAATTCTGGAATCAAGCTGCTTCTATACTAAGTTACTACTTTTTTGAGGAAAAAAAAAATACACGTCCCCGATATGGTTCGATTATCGGCCATAAATAGCTCACCCAACCCTGCCCTTGTGTACACTTCATCTCTTCTTTCAAACCTGTCATCATACCATCTCAATGCCATCTTTCCTGGTTCTGAAATATCTACTCATATCTCATGCATGCATGCCATCCATCCATTTTTGTGTGTGTCTGGAAAAAAGTCTCTATCTATTTTGACTCAGCACCCTCCTCACTTTCCGGCTGAGCAGCATCGGCGTCCTTCATCTCCTGGTCGGCCCCATTTTGTTGCGTCGCCTTCTCAGCAGCACCAGCCTCGCGAGCCTGTTCCTCAGCTGCCTTTTTGGCAGCCTGCTCGGCCGCAGCGCGCTCTTGAACGGCAGCTCGTTCAGCTTCGACCTTCTCGAAGTGGCGCTGAACAAGAGGGCCAGCTAGAGCCCTCAACTCGTCCAACTTGGCAACGTAGACACCCTTGGAGGCATCATCACCTTCATCATAAAGCCAGTCCTGTCAAGAATACATTAGCCAACGTGTCGACTCCTAACGTATGGTGTGAAATTTTGCAAAAAACTTACCTCTGCAGCTTCCAATTGACTCTTGATGGATGCCTTTTCTTCCTCGGTGGTGAACTCAGCGTACTGCTCATCCAGCTTGGCACGGAGGTCGTAGATATATGTCTCGAGCTCGTTCTTCTTTTCCTCCGTGTCGGCAACTAGCTTGTCTTCCAGGTTCATGGATGCCTCCTTCTCACTCAGAGCGTTTTTCTGAGCAGCGTCCAGAGAGGAAGTGCCGCTGGAGATGGGCAGGTCACCCTTTCTAATTTGCTTCTTCACCTTTCGAGTCTTCTTCGGGGCGTCGTCTTTCTTGTCGGTGTCCATGGCCTTTGAATATGTCGTGTCAGTACCCCCCTTTTTTTTGGTTGCTCGGTGTCAATCACCAGATGCATATTTGTGTCGCAACTTACATCTCCATCCTTCTTCTCAACGTCTTCCTTCTCGTCAACCTCCTCTTCAACCTCCTGCTCCTCAACGTAATAGCCAGTTTCAACGTTCAAAACTCCGTGAATATTGACGCGAGCCTTCAACTTGCAAATCATAAACTCATCTTGTCCTTCTGCCTTGACGCCCTTGACAGAAAATCGACCAATCCAAGGGTTTTGCTTTCCGGGAAGATCCTCAGGTTTAGCGTATCTAGCTTCCAAATCGAAGGGCTGCTTGCGGTAAAAAGTGAGAATTTTTGTCGAAGGCAAAACATTGCCCTTGTTGAAGACCGTCAAGCTCGTGTCTTCGTCAGGGATATCGGCAGCCTTCTCCCATGCAAATTCAATAGGATAGCTGATGACATCCTGAACGGAGAAATCCCGGACACGGAACACGGGTGACAGAATAGCACAGCTGAACGCGCAACCACGGGCAATAGCTTCATCGGCATTCATGGTGTAAGACAGCGGTTTGCCGAAAAAGGCTTGGATGCGCTCCTTCAAAGCTGGCACACGCGAACCACCACCAACAATCTCAATGATGTCGATGTCATCCTTGGTGAGTTTAGCTTGAGCGAGAGCCTGTTCCAAAGGCTCGTGGGTACGTGCCAGGATCGGCTCAATCATGGCCTCGAACTCCTGACGAGTAATCATGGCGGAGACATCGATATCGTTCATGACAGACTCGATATTGACGGCAGACTGCTGGTTGGCGGACAAAATCTTCTTCGTCTTCTCCGCAGCGGCAAGGGTACGAGCCATAGCTCTGCCGTGGGTGTAGATGTCAACCTTGTATTTGCCCTTGAATTCCTTGGCAAGATGTTCAACAAGAGCTCTGTCAAAGTCACGTCCACCAAAGTTGCGGTCCCATGCGGTAGATTTGACGGCAAGCTCTCCCTTTTTGAACTCAACAACGGAGCAAGTGTAGTTGCTGTGGCCGATATCGACGAAGCACACCCGACGGGGCTTCTCCTCGGGAGCTGGCAGGTCAAGCTTCGTGATGCCCCAGCCGAGCGCTGCGGCTGTAGTGTCATTGATAAGACGCAATACCTTCAAGCCAGCGATTTCAGCAGCGTCCAGCAGAGCCCTTCGCTGAGCGTCGGAGAACCAAGCGGGAACGCTCATGCAAAGTTCTGAAACAGGAAGCTTGAGCTCTTGTGCAGCGGTTTGCTTAATCTTGCTCAAATACATGGCAATGAGCTGAGTTGATGTAAACTTCTCTGTGCTGCCGAGGTAGCTGACCTCGGCGCCGACCTGTCCATTGATATCAACGAGAGGGGCGCTGACGAATTGCTGTTCATTCTTGATATCGGGGTCATTGAAGGATCGCCCAGCAAGTCGTTTCAGGCAGCTGACTGTGTTCTTGAGGTTGGTGATTTCCTGAGTTTTAGCAAGTTCGCCGAGATAACGAGATTTGGGACCGAAGCCCACCATGGAACTGAAGAAGAAAAGCCTGTTAGACGGGAAAACGGAACACAGAAGGGGGGAAAATTCATCTAGCTAGAATTGAACATATGCTTCTCCCCAGCAACAGAGGCAGAGAAGAACAATTGTCGCATAAAGCCAACTTACGGAGTAGCTCGGTTAGAAACTTCATTGGTGATCTGTGCAGATGAATTCCATTAGCAATGCTGCCACGAATATTGTCGATTGAACCTCTACGACGAGTACCAAACTTGGTTGGACAGCAGAAGCACTGATACAAGCCGACAATGATTTCGGAATTTCGCAGACAAGGCAAGTCTCTCGGAACTGCTTACCACATCGACGCCGCGGTTTCTGGCGACAGCAACCACCGTCTTGAGGGTTCCGAAGTCGACACCTGTTGATGTTGATCTTGGTTAGCCAGTGGTGCGGATTGGGGTTGAGGAACTTTGTTGTGCTGGGTGCAGATGCCCGATTGTGTCGACACCCGACCTGACAGAACGATTTCCATTTGCCCCAAGGAATGACTCGCATCACTCTCTCCCTCTTTTTTTTCCCTTCCGGATGGAAAGGAAGAAGGGAAGAAAAGAAGAAAGGAAGAAGACAAAAAGGAAAACCAAAACAAATATGTATACATCTGCAGAATCCATCCGACTGGACAATTGTTACGTACCCACGACACTCATTGTACCTAGATTTCGTAGAGTTGTCTCTCTATCGTTGTGTGGTTTCCGTAATGTTCTGTTCGTCTTTATCGCTTATCTCGAGCCAACCGAGGGGGGGAACCGCGGGGTGCACAGAGGACGAGCGAGGGGTTGAGACTGGAGGGTCAACGTTCGTGGTGATGGGGAAAAAAAAGTTGAGGAGAATGTTTGGGAATCAGGGACAGGAAGTGTTGGCGTCTCGCAAAGCAGTTCGGGTGCAATTCAGCAGTAAGCAATTTCGTGAGGGCGTATGCAGTATGCAGGGCTTTTTGAGGACGGGACTTGGGGGATGGATGTTGGAGGGAACAGTCGTCGAGATGGACGAACTTTTTCGTCGAGTGGGCGGTGTGACGCTGCTAGGGGAGGTTCATACCCAATTATGCGCTGGACTCTTCTGTACTCCGGCCGACCAGGTACCTACGGGCTGCTAGCTGCTACCCAAGGCACGTTGCACGCAGCAAGTGACCAGACGACGCCAGCCAAGTGCCACATCTCCCCGGCCCCGCCATGGACTTGACGTGGACCCCTCGTCGAAGCTGGAAGAAGTTTCCAGAGCCATCCATCTGATCGAACCTCCCGCGCGCGCAAGCCTAGATTGCCCGTGGTCAATCAGTCAGTCTGCCAGAGCAGTGAAATGTGCTCAGTTGTCTCGGCTTCCCGCATTGGCTTTTGTTTTCATTTTTCATTCTCAGCTTGCAACTCTAACGGCCTTTTGTTCGGGGTCCACTTATTCCTAATCCGCTATCAAGTACCTACCTAGGTAACCTACCTTAGTATGTACATTAGGTAGGCACCTGGGTACCCAAGTTTATTATCAAATAAACCTACAAGATATGCTGCACGTACCCATGGCCGCTTCATTGATCGTTATCAAATGTGCTGGGTCCTGAGCCGTCTAAGCAAAGAGGGGGTTCTATATTTGTTCACTTGCTCACTCATATGACATTCTCAACTAGCCATGAGACCCTATACAACAACAAAACAAACTTTGATTGAGCCGCGTCGGCTATGGCTCTGCCTTCCTGTATGGGGGTCCTATTGTTTTCCTGGGACTTGAGAATCGGCCATTGACAGCATCTGGGGGTCGCACAATACTTCGCTTCCGGCTGACGAGGACACTACCCTCCTGTGCACCATCTGCAATCGTCCTTGCCTCCTTGGCGGGCTTGAACGTCTCGGGCACAACATTGAGTTCGTCACCCAGCTCTTCTGCCCGCTCCGCGGCTTCCCTAGCCGTTGTGTTTTGATCAGCCGCCGCGGCGTCTGCCCTTGGGCCTCCCCAAGTCCGCGAGCCAGCCGTCAATATTCCGTAGACCATGTAGTACCAGTTGAAGAGGGGGTTCATGATAAACATGAGAGGATACAACCATATCTTGAAACGTTTCAGTTTGGCGCCGAAATACAGCATCAACAGCCAGTTCAGCCCCAGAGACACTGCGATGAAGCCGACTGGTAGATCGTGTGGCTTTGCTGTCGTGGTCAAGAGCGCGATGACCATGATGAAGAACAGGAGCGCCGTGGTTCGAATCGAGTTTTGCATGAATCTTACGAGTATCAAGATGGGATATCTCTTCCACAAGCGCCAGTCCGTCAACATGCAAACTTCATTCGTAATGAAACCAAGGAACCATCGTCGTCTCTGCTTCACAAGCGAGCGATACGTCTGAACCGCCTCTGTCTTGCAGAAGGCAGACGTACACATTTGGATTTGATAACGCTGCCTGGCACCTATCATGAACAGATGGGTAAGCCACCGGTCTTCGCCCAAATGACACTTGGCGTAATCGAACAAGTCGTCACATTCTTCAGCCTTGTCCGCAAAGTAGTATTTAGCCATACGCCTAAAGGCAGAAAACCGAAGCATTGTCAGCGCCCCTGGGAGACACGTAACAGAACCGCAGCCGGATTCTACAGTGCGTTCAAAAAGCTGGCCATGAATGTATTCCATGTCTTGAAGGAGAGTGATGATGCTGTGCTTCTTCGTGGTCGAAGTAATCACTCCAGTCATGGCCAGCATTTGCCTCGAATTGCCCGGGCTCAATTCCATGTCATAGACAAAATTCTGAATGCAGGCACTGTCTAGCACGCAGTCCGAGTCGATAAACAGGATGAAAACGTTGTCATAATGTTTGTTGTACTCTGCATATATGCGGTCAATAAGCTCAAACGTTGATTTCTGACAATGCCTTTTGCCGCCGTGAGGAAATCGAGACACAGTGACCCGTACACTCTTGTAAACCATGTCGATACATGTAGGAAAATCGTTTGCGTCCCTTGATATTCCAAGATGTCTTAGTGTGCGTACGTATGACTCATCCACCTCTTCGCTGTCGAAGGACAGAAAGAGATGAACGCAGCTGGTTGGGTATTCGCAGTGGACGACAGAATCGATTGCCCCCGTAAGTACCTCAAGCTCTTCGTGGTAACAAGGCATTACCACGACAACCTTCGGAGCCGCAAAGTCATCGAGTATCCGTTTCATTCTCTTCTTGCGCCCCAGGTGATGCGTGACAAGCTGATAAATACAAAATAGCCAGGGAACCGTCAATAGTATTGCAAAGCTCCAGAAAGCAAACCACTGCAAGAATGACGACAGGAGCTCTGGCCAGAGGCTTGATATAGCCTTGGGTAGAGGAAGAGTAACGAGCATGATGGGAAGGAATATAATACTGGAAGCTGAAAGTCAGCCAATGCTTTGAGAAATAATAATAATAATAATAAAAGAAATTATAAAAAAAGTGAGCAACTGTGAATGACTCAGTTTCTTGGTCACTTTGTCTCTTGGGACAGAAAAGGTCTACATGCCGGAGAATAGCGAAAGCAGAGCCAATTAACAGGCAAAGAACACGAATAGACCAATGCTCTGCTTTGACGTATGCTTTAACGAAGCAGTAAACGAAAGCGGCGAACCAAAGCAGCCATTCCAGGCAAGCCATGAACATGACAAATCCAACGATTGCAGTATATATGATCTAAGAACTTAGCACACATACACATTTTTTTCTCTCTTCTTTTTTTTCCCCCTCCACCAAATGATTTGCATCAGAGCGTACTCACATCGTTGATCGGCCATTGCCGGTCGGGAACGGCCATGTTGAAATCTGCGCGAAGCAGCTCCTGGCCTGGTCTGTGATTTGATAGCAACAGCAGGAGAATTGGCCAGCGGCTGCTCTTCTGACACACCTTGACAAGAAATTCAAGCTACGACGAGACAAGAGAGAGAGTAAGAGAAGGGGTGCAATGGTTTCCAAGCTGACTGGATTGCTTCTGTGTTGCCCTACTTGGTCTGGATCAAGGTTGGGTCTGAGCTCCAGAGCCAGCTCAAAATGAATGGCGTGAAGCAGGATTGGAAAGTGCTGTGACCTCAATGCCAGCTGGTGATTCCACCGCACGTGCCACATGCGTGATACACGAAGATACGAAGATCCCGCGGTGTTCTTGCCTTCTCCTGGGTCCTGATGTCCTTTTCCTGCGCCGTCTACACTGAGCAAGCATTATTGACAGGTACATGGTACTTCCTTTTTGAGCTTACCGTGCATATATACCTAGGTACTGAGTACCTACAGTTATTGACACATACGGATGACTGCAAATGATTGGTCTGATTCGTTGGCCCTCAGTCACCACAACGCGAAGTGTTTTTGTTTCAAATAATTCGACTGTTCTGTACATGGTGTGTTTCATAGTCAATCTTATCTCCTAAGATAGTCGTGCGAATGCTGCGATAAGCCTGGCTAGATCTGCTCATGGTCTTTCACCTTCCGTCAAGTCGACCATCATTGCCTAAACAGCACCACCCCTCCCAAACCCCCCATCGAACCATTTTAGAACCAAAAGTTCATTCATTCAGAATGAAAATGCCGCGCATGGCGTCCTTTACTGAGAAGCAGTGACTGTGGACATATCCGACAATCACGCGATTGAGCCAAAACATTTCGGCTTCTGCAGGCGAATTTTTGCTATACGCATAACCGCCGAGACGAACTGGACATGGACGGGCCCATCCTTCTGCTTCAATAGAGCGATGCCTGGGTAGATGTAGAATGCTAAAGGCCGCGAGCAAGTGCGAAGCGGTACTCGTGCCAGCAAGACTAGCGCTCTGTAGCATGTATACTGGAAGCCGTCTAGGTGAGAGGTGGAATCTGCTTCGACCGCGATTGGAGCAAGCGCCCGCCATGCGCCTCCCCAGGAGTACCCAGCAATGTCTCGAATTACTTTCAACTGAAAGCTGGACATGCTGCGACTGTCGTCCTGTATTTGTCGAACCCCCACACATTCTGTCTACCAGTCAACATCACTTAGCTGTAATTTCCTCACTCGCTGACTACGATCCTTATTCGGACGATCCGCCGCACGATTGTGATGACACGCCATGGTTCGATCAATTTCTACTGCCGCTTTGTCAGCCAAAATCTGAAGCGCGGCAAAATGCCATCGATGAAGACTTACCATCTTGGTCCTCGTTCTGTTGGAGATCGTAATTTAGAACAAGGTTCTTAATTCGTTGTTGCTCTTCTTTCTCGGCTTGCTGTTGCGTTTTCATTGCAACGGCGAAAGTCGAATCAGATGGAAGTTCAACAGTTCGGGTCTGTGATGCAAGAACAAAGATATTAGCTTATATGAGAAATTCATGTCGAGCCATGGAATCTTGGTAACAAACCTGTTGACGATTGCCTCGCTTTGTAAGGAGTGAAAACACCATTGTGTCGGTGGTGGGAGAAGCAGGTTCTTGTTCTTGACTCATGCTCATCGATGGCTCTCGGTTCTTGGGTCGGACAGGCAATGGGACATCAAAAAGAGGCTTTCGCTCGAATTTGCGAGATTCGAGACTCTCAGCCATCATTTTGGCGTATTCTCGCTCGAACTCGACCTCGTCCTCAGGATCAACAGATTCTTCCTGACGCGTGACAACGATCGACTCTTCGTTGAAATTTATGTCGTCCACAGAGTCGTCGTCCGCGTCCTGCTGCTTATTTTCATTAGGAAAAAAAAAACATAACAGAGAAAAAACCAAAAGAAAAAAGAAAAAAGCGAGTGAGATGGGTGCAAGAGAGGTGGTGAAAAACCCACATCAGCTTCGTCGTCATCAGATGCACTATCGTCATCACCTTCAACGTCTTGTTCTATATCATCTGCATCGCCATTATCATCCTCCGATGATGCTCCGCTGGTTGCATCATCTGCTTCAACTATTTTGTCGACGCCTGTTGTCTTTTGATCCTGAATGATGGCGAGTTGTAGCGCCTTGGCTGCTTCGTCCAAATTGGGCGCGAACTTCCATTGAGGACGAGTGAGTGAATAGACGTCTTGAACAACAAAATCAATGTCCATAGGCAAAGATGACTTGGTGTGAACGTAATACTACAGACAACTTTGTTTTAGCAATGAAGATACAATGGAAGCGTACTAATCAAGGAAGCCGACCGACCTGAAAGAAGGAAAGGAAATAATCCAGCTTCTTGCCCGCGGCGCCCCTGCTGAAGAACATCCCGCACGTTTCTAGCATGGTAGCAACAAGACGAATGCGGAAAAAGTCATCTTGAGGGTCAAAAGGATTGAGTCGACCAGGAACAGGAATTCCTCCTGTACGAAAAAAAAATAAGTTAGCCAGAAATTGGGGTGCTGGTAGCACGTTCCGCAACTAACCGTAGCCGAACGTAAGAATCTTATACATTGTGTCGAAAATAACGGGATGTTCCAGCATTCTGTAGTTATAAAGTTCTCCCAGGTACTTCACTTCTGCAATACGTCGTTGGCAAAACCGGAAATCATTTTGCTCCAAGCCAAGACTGACTGACTCGATGACGTTATCGATAACTTTGACGACGAACCCCGGATGGTAACGATAGAGAGCGCTCAAAAGTATGGCCAGAATGTGAATGTTGCCGTACTTGACCTTTCCAGGCTTCGAAAACACTTTTTCAAGTATCATAACAACCTATTGACGTCATGTCAGTGCCCTTCTTCGATTTCACCATGGCCAAAATGCAAGCCATGTATCATACTACGCACCTCTGTCTCCTCCCAGTGCAGCCTACGAATCTGCTTCAGGATTTTACTGTAATTACGCTTCGTAATATCACTGTACAGCAGTTTACGAACAAAAAGTTCCATAGGAGTACGCTCCTTTTGCTCAATGGCCGGTCTCTCGGGAGGGTCCACGTAGTAGACTGCATTGTCAATGAGCATGCGCTCAGGCTGTCCAATATGCTGTACGGATTTCTTGCGCTGCAAGGTTTCGAGGAAGCTTGCCATTCTTGGCGCAGTTTCCGGACACTTGAGGAGATATCTTCCACAATTCTCTATCAAATTGCACAAAATTTCGATGTTCATGCGCGAGAACTCATCCAGGCTGACCTTGAGGCAATGAAACACGACATGCTCCGGCACCACACCGAATTTTGTGAGTTCGGCTAGGTATCGAATGTTGCTGAGTCGAACTTGGCCCAGGAAGTCCTTTTCCTTTCTCCGTTGTAAGCTGCGAAACTCTGCATCTAAATATTCCACAAGTCCCTTCGGAATGTCGGGCATATACCTGCCAAGGGTAGCCACCAGTCTGGACCATGATGGAAGCAAGTCGCTTCGGCCTTTGGGGACTTCTGTCAAAGCTTTAACCAAACGATTTCGCGACGCTTTCGAGTTAACAAAGCAGAAGTCTATGGCTGTTTCGTCGATGGCGTCTTTGTTTGTAAGTTCGGGCAAACGGGCCAGCAACGCATCGACCTGCGCGCCGATCGTCTTGTTAGCGATTGCAGTGGACTGGTCATCGGCGGCGTCTGTAGCCGCCATGACCGGATCACATTCGTTGTTTTCATTTTTCTTGCCGATTTTCTCGTCACCATCGGTCTTCTTCTTCTTGCCGTCTTCGAGAAGAATTTGCGGGACTTTACCCTTCAAATCGACCAAGTTTTCGTAGAACCGACGTTCATCTTCGTCTGCCCATATCCCAGCGCCTTCGCCCATAGTCCTTAGAAAATCACCGGTTTTTGCCAAGCCTATCAAGCCACTTGAAGGTGCTAGAGAATCATGAGAATCCTTCAAGTCGGGCATTTCGGCACCAATTGCGTCGGCAACAACTTGGGCATTGGCGATGAGACGTTCCTGAGCCTTGACCTGCTTTTCGTAGTTGGCCTGTCTATCCTCAAAAACCTCGCCGGATTTGACATAGGCTTCAGCGTTTCGTCGAGCTTGCGATTGTATTTGTTTCTGATCTCGCACAATGTGTGCGGCCACGTCGTCGAAATATTTTCTCAGTATTTTTCTAAATTGTTCCGCAACTTCAGCAGAGGTTAATGGTCTTTCTTCGGATATATGCGTCGCATCGGAGCCGTCATCGGCAGAGGAAGGTGATTCGGTGTGGTTATTATTATTATTGTTGTTGTTGTTGTTGTTGTTGTCGTTGTTGGTAGTGCCGTCCTCCTCCACCGTTTTCCTTCCATCAGATCCAGCTGGCTTGACCCCTAAAATGTCCCAGCTAAAGGCTTTGACGAAAATGACGAGCAAAGATAAATTTGCATGGTCTCTATCGTAGCCAAGAAGATCTTTCAATACTTCAAGAGGAAAAGGTTCTGCACCGTTGCCCTTGCCCGAACTGGCTCGAGCTTTGAGCTCTACAGCTTTCCCGATGGCACCTTTAGTCGCATCGTCCGGTTTTGTCGCATCGTCCAGTGTTCGAAGCACACCAACGAGCCATAGTTCGGTAATGACACGCAGCAGGGCTCTCTGACGAACAATCCTCTCCTTCTCTTCTTTTTCGCGGGCTTCAAAAGTAAGACTCTTGAGGGTGCCTTTGTCAGGTGTTGCCATGCCTTTGCCCAGCAGCCAAGCGAGATATTCAGTGAACTCCGTGGGACCAAAGCGCAGGTGAAGAGCGCTCACGATCTCAACCGCAGCGTCTATCTCACCTGGAGATTTAAGGCGACAAAGGCCCTCATAGCAGGCCGCAATGATTTCGGACAAGTATTTGTGCAGGCTCAGCGTTCGAATCTCCTGCAAGAAGGTGCTCAGAGTGGCTGCCGTGATGGCGGTTCGCAGACGCTTGATGAAAGCCGTGTTTTTCTTTAACGACGAGTCGAGAACGTTGGCGATGGGGAGAAGATCTGCCGTCAAGTTAACTCAGCGAAATTGGACACAATGGCTGAAGTCGCAAGAGTCGAGCCAAGCAATGACTCGAGTTGAGACTCCGTTGAGAGTGTATTTCGGCAAACAAACCCTTCTCTCCATTCCAAGCTCTTTCATTGAGAGTGCGCAGTTCGCCTGTAGACCAGATCATTAGCATTCATCATTGAGTTTGCTGTAAAGCCAGCCAGCAAAGGCCGAAAGTCGATCGATTTCTTCTTCTTTTCTCGAGTAGATGTATAAGTGGTCAACGTACGCTTCCTCTGGCGGTCCATTGCAATCACGGATTAGGAGGGTGATTGCGACAGCCAAGGTGCAAAACTTGGTGATTAGCAATGAGGAGCTTCATTGAACAACGCTGGTATTGCGATGGCCATCATGTAGTGGCTGAGATGGTGAATTGATGACCCAATGCATTAGGTACCGTCACCGGGCCCACTCTTTCTCTGGCAGTCACAGGGCAAGTTTACTACCCCTTGAATGATTACAAAGGTTTAAGCCCCCCAACTTAGCAGCCGAGCACACGTGACATCCCGTAGGGCTGTTAGCCAGGGGGCTATACTAGTAACCTAGATAGGTACCTAGTAGGTATATGGCAAAGTTCGTATGGCAACGTCTTAAATATTACACCGCTTAAAGTACCCTAGTCATGATCTGTGATTTCTGCAGTGAATAGTAGATAGTTAAATCACCTCTACAAGGTCGATTTGTTAAATCATCCAGGGGGAGACTGAATCTATGACAGGGACGTTTGGACCAGTCGAATTGTAGTTGCCGAACTCATGAAGACAGTCAGGGATTTGTAGTTACAACATCGCGGGTCACTCTTCTTACAAAGACGGAAAGGTGTCCTTACATAGAGCGGCCTCTGTGCCACTGTCCTGCAAGCAGCCGCGCTGAGGTCACGTGCTTTCGGTGAGGGCGAGGGGCAGAGTGACTTGGGCCGCCCGAGGTAAACTGAGCAGGTGGGTCCATGTCGTTTGCATCAGCAACTTGGTCAAAAAGAAAAGAGAAGAAAGTCACAGATAAGGTGTACAGTCATGCGTGTAGTTGAAGTTGATCTTTTCTTTTTTGTCTCTGCCTTCTTCCGGAACCACCTTTGAACTACATTCTTCTGTGTGGAGAAGGGACAAGATGTTTACAACAAAAAGCTAGGGCTCATCCGCAATTCTTGTTCCAAAAAGAAATAAGGCTTCTACGAACGCGAAGTAGCTACGATAGGGAAAAAAAAAAGCGTATCGCAAAGGGTCTTGATCGGAGTCGACTGTGATGTCGGAAACTTCCACTCTGCGCTAGGCAGCACACGGATTGGCCGCGTATCGGATCCAGAGATCAATCGAAACGCCACAACACGATAAGGGCAACTTGGTCGTCATCCAGACTCATCTCGCCCGGCTCGCCATCACTTCTCGCACCACCTTTCCTGCTGTCATACTCCTGTTCGAGTAGACCGGCATCGTCACTCGTGCCCAGCCCATATTGTGCCTTTGGATATGGAGCACGCCTGAATTGGGGACCTCAGTGTCCTAACTAGATCGCCACTCATACATCCATCCGTCCACCAATGATTGAAAATACAGACAATGCGGGATTGGCGATATAAACTTGCGAGACGGGGGCTGGGAAATGGCAACAACAACAGCAACAAAAACAGCCACCGACCAGACGGCTTCGAGCACAACATCACGGCGACAGACCGACCTTCGTGACCGACCAGCCAAAAAGGCCAGTCTTGGTTTTTTTTTTTTAACCCTTTAAATTGATAACGGAAGGCAGTGACAAGTGACCCGCGCTCATGGTTGCAGCTCAGATCTCAGCACGCTATGACCGACGACTTGGGAAGACGAGCGCATCCGTGCCACTCACTCCTCACAAAAATGTGCATCTCCGGCAACTAGCCTCTTATCTACACATACATCTCCACATTCCGAGACAAGCCCACACTGACTCGAAGTTGAAGACCTCCGCGGAAAGTTTTGGCCTAGAACTACCGGCTTCCACCGAGGGCTCGCTCACCCTCGCCTTTCCTTAGCTCATCACCATGACATTTATAAGAGTTCTACTTCTTGGACAAGATTATTCTTCATGTTCCTAATGTCAAATTTTACTTATATTAATGAGACTTTGGAATCTATTTGACCTCGGTTTACTGTAGTATAGTGAACAGTCGTCTACCCATTTCCCCCTTAAGAATTTTTTTTTTTTTCAGGTTTCTTTGTGCCAGACTTGCATAACTCTTTTTTTTTCCTTCGCCATTGTAGAACAGTTTCCGTGGTGCAGAACGTTTGGCCACCCGCTCTTTGTCCAACTTGCCATTGTCAGCAGATGACAGTTTGAGCTAGAAAAAAGAAAACGAGAGAAAGAAGAAAAAAAGAAGACAAAACGAAGTGGGGAAAAATCAAAGGGAAAAAAAAGAAAGAAAAGAGAAAAAGAAATGTTGCTGAATACAGCCCAACCGCACATGGTTGCTGAAACGATTACACGCTCCCTGTCAACTCTCTTTCCACCAAGTCCCCCAAGCACAGTCAGCAGATCCAGGGCAGACAGCATCGACTGCTCCTCCAACGAGATATCGACACTCTCGTCCTCGGCTACAGAGCAAGAGGACTATCCTCAATATCCTCTCGCGCCGGAAAATAGTCCAAAATCAGTGTTGAAACAGGATCTGAAGACTCCAGACAGTCATGTCGAGAGAGACGGCCGCTTGATTCGACTGACTGGCACACATCCTTTCAATTGCGAGCCACCTCTGAGTGATTTATTCAAAGAAGGGTTTGTAACAAGCGAGAATCTTCACTATGTCAGAAACCACGGGCCTGTTCCTCGTTGTGATGACGACCAGACGGACGGTTGGACCTTCACGGTAGAGGGCATGGTGGACCATCCATTCTCTCTTAGTGTTCGAGAACTGATCGACGAGTACGAGCAATTCACCTACCCCATAACGCTTGTCTGCGCGGGAAATCGACGCAAAGAACAAAACGTTGTCCGCAAATCCAAGGGCTTCTCTTGGGGCGCGGGAGGACTCTCGACCGCGCTGTGGACGGGCGTTATGCTTCACAGTCTACTCTCTCGAGCCAAGCCTCGCCGAGGTGCACGATTTGTTTGCTTTGAAGGAGCGGATGAGCTGCCGAAAGGATGTTACGGAACCTCCGTCAAGCTCAACTGGTGCCAGGATCCCAACAGGGGCATCTTGATAGCGCACAAGATGAATGGGAACCCGTTGCATCCAGATCACGGAAAGCCGGTGCGGGTGGTTATCCCAGGACAAATCGGAGGCCGCAGTGTCAAATGGCTGAAACGAGTCATCGTCACGGAGAGCCCAAGCGATAACTGGTACCATATTTATGATAATCGGGTCTTGCCGACAATGGTGACGCCCGAAGCAAGTGACAACTTACCGGATACATGGAAAGACGAGCGCTATGCTATATACGATCTCAACACCAATAGTGCTATTTGTCTTCCGGCACACGAAGAAACAATCTCACTTGAGGACGGCGCCAGCTCGTATAAAGTGCGAGGCTATGCTTACACTGGTGGTGGGAAGCGAATCAGCCGGGTGGAGGTCACTCTGGATCAAGGAAAGACTTGGAGGCTCGCAGATACTGACTATCCAGAGGATCGCTATCGACTTGCTGCAGACGGGGAATCCCTATATGGTGGGAAAATCGATATGTGGCGGAGGGAGGCCTCTTTCTGCTGGTGCTTCTGGGAAATCGAGATCAGAATCGAAGAGCTCAGAGCCGCCGAGGACATCATGGTTCGGAGCATGGATGAAAGTCTCATGGTGCAACCACGAGACATGTACTGGAGTGTACTGGGCATGATGAACAATCCCTGGTTCCGCGTCGTTATACAGGACTTGGGACATGCGTTACAATTTGAGCATCCGACGCAACCAGCCCTGCAGGGCGGCGGTTGGATGGAACGGGTGAAGAAGGCCGGTGGAAATCTTTTGAACGGAGCCTGGGGGAGCCAACTTGGAGGTCAAGCGGAAGAAAAAGAGACTGAGCAGGATTCATCGCAAATATGCATGACGAATCCCAAAGTTGACCGGCTGGTTACAAGTCAGGACATCAAGCAGCATACGGGAGAGGACTCGCCGTGGTTCATCATCAATAATCAGGTTTACGATGGGAAAGCATTCTTGGACGAACACCCCGGCGGTGCAGCATCCATACTTGGCGCTGCCGGACAAGATATTACCGAGGAGTTTATCGCAATTCGTAAGTCAAGTGTTGGAACAACAACAAGAACAACAACCCTCCTCCCCCCCTTTTTCTTTTCGGGCAGAGACCCTCCCAAGCGGACGAGACTTTATTGCCTCATTTCAAACAAATCAAAGCCATTTATTTCTGCCTCGAGTGTATTTCTCCTACCATCATGTTACTCTGGCTGAGGAATGTTTTTTTTAACGCAATTTAGACAGCGAAAGTGCAAAGATGATGATGCCGGACTACCATGTCGGTCGACTTGATGCATCTACTCTCTCTGAGCTGGCTCAAGGTGATGACACCGCCTGCGATTCCAGCCGTGCAATTTTCCTCGATACCAAGAAATGGACAAAAGCGGTTCTCCACAAGAAAGTTCCGGTGTCGCCGGATTGCAAGATTTTCAGATTCAAACTCGATCATGATGACCAGATCCTGGGATTGCCCACCGGTCAGCATGTGATGATGCGGCTACGCGATTCTAGAAGACGCGAACCAATTATTCGAGCATACACGCCGGTATCCGACGGGAAAGACAAGGCGTGGATGGATGTTCTTATCAAGATTTACCACGATACACCGGAGCACAAAGGGGGCAAAATGTCGCAGGCACTAGACTCACTTCCCCTAGGTCAATCTATGGAATTCAAAGGTCCGATGGGGAAATTTGAGTATCTTGGTCGCGGCAACTGCCTCATCTCCGGTAAGAATCGGAAAACCAGCCGCTTCATCATGATCTGTGGCGGCTCGGGCATCACACCCGTATATCAGGTCATGCGTGCCGTGATAAACGACACAGACGATCTCACGCAGTGTCTCTTGCTCGATGGAAACCGAGCTGAGGTGGATATTCTGTGTCGTTCCCAGCTTGACGAGATGGTCTCTCGTGCACCACAAAGGTGCCGCCTGATCCATTGCCTGAGTCGCCCTTCTCCGTCATGGCAGGGACGAACCGGGAGGATCGATAAAGAATTGATCACTGCCGAAGTCGGACGGAAGCATCCAAGTATTAATGATTTGGTTTTGGTTTGCGGTCCACCACCGATGGAAAAGAGCGTGTGCAGTATGTTGAATGACCTTGGTTGGAAAGATGAGGATATTGTAAAACTTTAGGCATAGTACTTTGCATAAAAAAAAGGAAGAAAAAACAAGAGGAAGAAGGAAAAGGAAGGAAGAGAGAGAAAGAGAATGCAATAAAAATTTAAATTCATTTACTGGGTCGTCGTGTCCGCCATGTACATATTCATGCGCGTTCTAGCATGATGACGCTTACAATGTTCCAGATGTGATGCTCTAAATTACAGAGCTACTACTTCTAACGAATCTGCTTATAGAGGCTCTCAAGAACATTAGACCTCTAAAAATCCTAATTCTAATAACAATAATAAGGATAAGGATACGAAGAACCACCCCCCCCCCCACCCCCCCCCCCGTGACAGAATATGGGGAATTCTAAGCCTAATTCTAATAAGGAAAAGGGAAGGCCTTAGGGCAACAAATCCTTAAAAAAGGCCAAGGATACCCTGAAAATATATTCATGACGTGCTGCAGAGCTTCCTGACGAGGTACATCACCGACTACTTTGCCCTTGCTCGACCAGTGCTTGGGCGTTGCATTGCGTCAATATGTCCAATAAAGAAATCGAAAGATCAACTCGAACCAAGCCATTCCTCGAAACCACCAGGCCCAGCACCCGAATCTTCACCCTCCTGCGAATTTCTACCAATCCTTCCCGCCATGGATGTTGTCCCAAGTGGTACGGTGGTACTTTGGCGCCGGACGGGCACTGGTTGTGCTAGAATGATGGTTTCGACACCAATGGGACTGAGATTTTCAGGTCCCATTGGTAGGCCATCGATGTCTATCTCAAGATCTAGCAAGGACCTAATGATGACACGACATCCTGCCTTGCTCATCACTTCGTTCGACTGCTTGCACAAAGTTGATGCCACACACTCGATGCAACCCAGCTGACACGTACAGGCCTCTACTCGTCGCAGCGCCATGTGCAACAGATGGTCGATATGGTCAAACGCTTTCGTGCTTATCCCCGAACCACTAGCGCCGCCTTTAGCATCATATAATGTGAGTCTGGCGGGGCGTTTTCTTTGGGTTTCTTTCGCTGAGAACTCCTTCAATGCCACTTTACACTCTGTCCTGACGTCTTCCGGCATACTGATTACGCACGTTGGCAAGAGGCTCATCAGGGCATGTTCTGCGGCATGGATCGCGGCGGCCGAATTCAAGCGGCGTTCCTGGAGTATGTCCAACGCCCTCTTGGGTACGTCGAGCCACATGCCCTTACTGTATCGGATGACAGGGGGGTTGTCAACGTGGATTGCGTCCAAAATCCGACCTCGTTTGTCAACCTTGAAGTACCCGAATACATTCTGCTGGATCTTTATGGTTCCGTAAAAGGCTCGGGACAGTGACGACTCTATGTTGCGGATGGCTTCAGTCTCTATAGGATCTATATCGGTGAAATCTCTCTGAGTTGTGGTCCATTCCACCGTCACTCTTTCCACTTTGGCCATGAGCTTTTCAGGAATGAAGTCGCGGACGAGATACGTGTTGCCCTGGTGGAGGAATATAGCGCCATCATAGATAGTAAACGTAGCTCTTGACGCCTCGAGCTCTTCGAGCACGACGTTTCTGCCATTTGTGATATCAATAATGGCAAAATGCTCGTCTTCCGTGTTCCTGATGGCCACGTATTTGGAAGGGTTTGGCCGGAATCGATCCTGACAGTGATAGTAGCCCATGTCATCTTGTACCAACCTCTCCTGGCAAATGTTGATGAGATCAGGACCGAAATACTGTGCATCTTGTTTGGAAATCGGCATCTCGTAGGCAGCACATTGAATATGCCCTTCTCGAACCAACATGTTATCGAGATCCACGAGAAGTTCGCAGTTGGGTTTCGTAAACAATTCGTCGGGGTTTTGCATATAGTGTTGATCCGTGGCGAAACAATCTCCAACGAGAATAGAGAGGGAGTCCTTGTTGCGACGCCCGGCGCGACCACTTTGTTGCCTTAGATTGGCAATCGTGTAAGGAAATCCCCATGACATGACGCAGTCGAGCGTTCCTATGTCGATACCCAGTTCCAGAGCTGTGGTTGCCACGATGCCGAGCAATTTCCCTTCAAACATTTCCGTCTCAATACGACGTCGGTCGGCCGCCGTGTAGCCGCCTCGATAGCCCATTACTAGGCCGATACATTCAGATCTTCCCAGTGAATCGAGTTCTTGTTTGATTGCGTTTACTAGGACCTCACACTGCGCTCGAACTCGGCAGAAGGCAATGATCCGAACTCCTCTCAGCATCAGGGCACAAAAGAGTCTTGCACATTCGAACTTTGCATTGCCACGACCGCTAGCTGGATCGCCCGGATCCTTGTAGGGTGTGTTCCAACATAAGAACTCTTTGCGACCCGATGGCGATCCGTCATAGTCAATCAAAGCAACATCCTCGACACCAAATATCGTTTTGAAGTGTTGTTTGGGATTGGCCACCGTGGCAGAGCAAGACACAAACTGTACCCGTCGGTTTCCAACAGCAGCGCATATGCGCCTTAGTCGTCTCATGATAAATGCAACGTGGGAACCAAGATGACCATTGTAATAGTGCAGTTCATCAACTGGGAAGGCAAAACAAGGGGTATGATTAGCTGCCGGATTTTTATTTGTTATCGAATCCATTGGATGACCCACGAACCTACGACATATTTGAGGTTCTGGAGGAATGGCCTCCATCTTGCCTCTTGTGGCAATATAGTAATATGGAGCATGTCCGGGTTCGTGAAGATAACCCTCGCCTCCTCTCGGATGACATTGCGTTCCATCATCGGCGTGTCTCCATCAAATGTTTCTACCAGCGCATCTTCTAGATCGGGCATGTACGCAAATATCTGTTTCAAGCTCCTTTTTTGATCCTGCGCCAAGGCTTTGGTCGGGAAGATGTACATTGCCCTAGAAAGATAATCTTGTTCAAGTGCGTGTACGACGGGCAGCTGGTAAATAAGAGACTTTCCAGAACTTGTTGACGTCGCGACGACCACGTTTTGTCCTTTATGGAGTCTATTGAGAGCTTCTGCCTGGTGAGCATAGAAACCTGTAATACCTTTTGCATTATAGATTGCGTTTATCAAGTTCTGGCTGAGAAGGAAATCGAGCTCGCCACAAACTGCCTCTTGTGGCTCGAAAACCCTGTGACCATCCGGCACAATTTGTGACGTGTACCATGGACTTCCCTTCAGCTCAAGGACAATTTCAGGTATGGATTTCCGCTGCTTGGGTATGTCTGCAGGTACAACGCCGCCTGATGCGAGGTCTGCGGAGATGGCTTCACATGCAGATCGCTTCGGCACGAAAGTCTGTGCAAGTTGTTTCAGCGTACTTTCGGGATCCAGCTCGTCTTTGGAACAGTTAGACAGGAAGACGTTGATAGCGTTGGTAAATCTCCGATTCCTCCGCTCTATCAGCTGCATCATCTGCTTCTGCCCATATACAGGCATCTTGAGTTTTTCGTCTCGCAGTTTACGATTAGGCTTGACCGCCTCACCAGTCTTGCTGTCCTGTACCTGGCGTTTCAAGTCTCCGTCGATGAATTCAAAGAAGAGTACCTCCCTTCCTCGTTCGCCCGACTCGCGACGTCGGTAATCGTCCAGACTCTCCTTGCCGGTCGAGCCCCCCACCGAAGCATCATGTGTAAATGATTGAGAAAATAACGCTCTGGATGGTTTAAACGTATCATCTCTTTCGGAGCCTCGAGCCTCGAGTTCAAGCATAAGCTCATCCACGTAGGTGAAATTGATGCCCTCGGGTCGTAATGCTACTATCATAGCCACCTCGTTCTCCACCAGAGTTTTTTTCGTATGGGTTTCAACCGCAGACTTGATGGTTTCAAAAGTTGTGGAAAGGTGCTTGCGAGTACAGCAGAACGTGAAGACCAAGTTCAAGGCCCTGTGGGTTACTTCCAACGATTTGAACAGGTCTGGCCATTCTGCGACGCATGGGACTTCTCGAGGGCTAGGAGCATCGTCCCTCACGAGTTTGTCCGACTTTTGACCCTTCTTGCGTCTTGTTGTCACTCGAGGCTCGCTAGATGCTTTGATAGTTTGCGAAGAGAGAGCATCGCTTTCAGCATGTGATATTCGTCTTCGCTTGCTGCTCGGGTTGCTTTGGTCGGCAATTCGACTCGATTGCAAATCTGGGTCCATCAAGGCGAAGCATAAGATGCGTCATTGTCTCTGAACGTTTCTGAATCGTAGTGGCTACGCCAATTCGTCCATTTTTCATTGACCAAAACCTGCCATGGAACAAATTCGCCCTTGATTCAAGGTCCTAGAGTTGGGGTTGGGGCTCGAGAATTCACATGCATTGTCCAAGTCGTCATTTAGTGCTGCAACTCGTGCTACGCCCCGCCTTATTAGTTCCACACGTAACTCTAGAATTCAGACCAATCAATAACAATATCACAAGGCGAATTGAACTAGAACATAAGTGTTGCGTCCTTTAAGAGTATCTCCATCCCCCCTTTTGTTGCATTTGTTACTTTTGCATTGAGTTGTAAATGTACGAATCATGTATATGGCATCTATCCATATCAATATGTAGTGTGGTTTTGTTCAATATTCCGTGGAGCAACGTCAGCAACACGCTCTGTAGGCATATTTGTTTATTCTCCATATATTTATTCCAAGACATGTTTCTTATCCGACCACGATGGCCTAACTCCTCGACACACTGATTCATAGTCTCCAAGGGTAGCGCGTCGGTCTTTAAAGTGTGCTGTGGTCCAAAACATGGCCCAATTGGAGCCACTCAATTGGCAGGTCCCCCTTGATCTCTCGAAATACCACTTGTTAACCGGGTTATCCTTGCGACTTCTCCAGCAAACACCATTGGGGAAGCAGTCTTGTACCATTGCATTGAATACAATGTCAGCCACGCTACTGCTACCCTGCTGACTCTTCAATACTGCGAATTTGTCCAGATATGGGACGTATCGGTTGTCGCGATGCGCAGCTTCTTTGCTGAGACCGGCAGGCAGTTCCCACGTCAAAATAGCAGCACCCTCGTACTCTCCGGCAATGATAATGCCCGCCAAATTATCATTGATGCGTTGCAAGTAATCTTGGACATCAAGCTTACGATTAAAAGAGTCCTCGATGAGATAGATGAGCCGAGGAAGGTCAATGCAATTATCAGTCAGGCGAAGAGTCTGTGAACCGGGTTGAGCTGGATGCCATTGTTTCTTTAGTGGATCAGGAAAAATAGTCACGGGCATTCCTCTCTTCACCATCGTCGCCGAACCAAGTTTCTGCTCTTGAATGAAGTCACGCTTCTCATCATGAATTCTCTCAAGGGGCAGCGAAGGAGACAATGCCGGGCGATTCGTGAGAAGATTATGTAGAAGCGGGTTTTTTTGTTTCCGAGTGGTGACCATGTCCCCGAAACCCATAAGCGGATGCTTGGTAGAGCCAACACCCGGGGTTTCCGGTGGATTCGAGCCCATGTTGGCTGCAGCCTGGGGCGTTGTGATCAAAGCTGATGATGAAGTAGGGAGCAAGCCGAGAACAGCCTTGGCCAAGGTCAGATTTGCTGCATGAACATTCCCTTGAGCAGGTGAGTGGTCCATGTTGTCCATGTCTTCGCGGGCTGGCGCTTTTTTCTTGGCCGCAAGTAAGTCTAAAAGCATATCATACTCTTGTTCCAGGTTGATAAGGCGATGAGTAACATCTGAGCGACGAGCCATTGGAGTGCCTCCCGCGGGATCAAGAATGATGAGTCGCTCTACAGAAGCGATTTTTTCGACTTGTGGCGTATCAACTGGTCCCCTGGCAGATTTGGCATCGTCAGCATTGGATTGTAAGCCTGTCAAATATCTTGTCAGAGCAAGCACAGTCTTGTTCGCTTCAACGGATATTTGACAAGAAATATCGTCTGGTCGAGCCATAGATGGAAGCACCACAATCATGTCATGTTGCAGTGCCTTGTTCAGAACACCGCCATCATGGACGACCATAGACTTTGTGGACAAGGGCTTTTCTGACGCCACAAGATTCACATTCCGCTCGATAAAAACGTGGTCTGCCAGTTTTGCACCGGGAGTACCAAATGAGTCAATGGCTCCACAAAGTCGCAATGCTTCATCCTCGAGTACTTGCCGCTTTGCGCCAGCACCACAGTCGACTATAACAAGGGAAACGAGTCCGAGAACACGAAGCTGTGTAAGTGTCTTGGCAATGCCAGAGAGTGTGTGGGATGAGATGTCCTGCGGTAAACGGAGTATAACGACGGCTACATCAACAGCCTGCTTTGCTTCGACTCTGAGTGTGCTCCCGTCAGCTTCATGTAGTGTTGTAGCAGCAGGTAGAGTCTCTGGGTGTTTTCGTTCCTTTGCCGTGTACTTCTGAAGGTAACCCCTCGCGTCTCGTCTGGTGGCGGCTGCCTCGAGCACCGAGACGATGACATCCTGGATGACATGCCTGTTAGGAAATGCCTCACTGTACCTCGGATGAGTTGGTCATGGGTGACTCACTCGGTCTAAAGCCTGCTTTTTTGCCCGAGTAGCAGAAGACGTAGAGATCCATCGGACTGAATGTACTCCGGCAACAATGGGCTTCGCTTTTGAGGAGCCAGGAGACACGAAGAGCAGAGTGTGGTGGTGATGAAGTCTACTTGTCTGTAGAGACGAACCGGTTGACGGGTTCAGTTTCGGGACCACCGAAGTTCTACCACTCCAATTGGGGGCTTGCCGGCAGAGACAGCTCCAAGCCATTATGTAGATTCAACGAGCTTGAACATTGCCAAGTTCAGCGGGGCACACAAGATTTTCCCACTGGCGCTGGCGCTGGCGCTGGCGCGGAAGACGGGTTCAGCTGAGAGTCTGGTTGGAATTGTCGTCGCTGATAGCGAACACCAACGCATGCATGAAGCAGTCAATGCCCAAATGGAAAAGATTTGCAAGCATATATTCAGCACGGTGAGCTGCTGTGATTCACGAGACCGAATCAGGACTGACAGATGTCCGACCAGACGTCAGTGGACAAAATCCGGCCAGTCTGGTCTGGTATCAACAACTCGGTCACGAATGCGCCAGTAAGCTAATGATAACTTAGCTAAGTACTGTGTACTCTAGATTCATCTAGGAGGATACTATCGCTTTGGTACTCATAAGACTAAATTGCGGTATCGATCCAACTTGTTCACTAATTAAAAGGTACTTGCTATACTATAGTAATTTATAGCGTAATAGAAGTGCTAATAGCGCTTTAACCTATAAAATAGTCTATTATAACCTAGAGAGAGATAAAGCTATCAGAGAAAAGTGGTGAATACCCGAGTGTAGCCTTATAAGCACCAAAGAGATCATAAAGGTACTCACATTTGCTTTCACTACTAGGTAGGTAGTTAAATATATATTATACACTACTTGGCATATTTCTAGTGGGTGAATAGAAGTATCTAGTCTATGTTAGTGGCGCCTTACCACAGTCAGAAGGACGCGAACGTACACATTGGCTGGTCGCACTAAAAAGCACTAGGCAGCTAGGCGGCTGCTCGCTAGCCACAAGGCTAGGTTAGAGGCCTGGACAATTACACTAGATGGCACAAGCTTTGATATTACTTTTAGTACTACTTAATCCCTAAAATAATTTATACAAACCCTTCTTAACTTATACTCAATAGAGCAATATTATTTTTAAGCTCATTAAAGTTATTATCTCAATTAGTACTTATGCCAGATTTAATTCCGACACGCTAAGGCATAGCAGACGAATGGGTGGCTAGGGCTGGTGGGCTCTGCACAACCTGCGTGGCTGTGTGTTGCCATCAGAAGCTTGCACGATCGCCGATGCGTTATAAAGATCACAAGAAGATAACACCCAAGGTCACAGGATAGTGGTCGAATGTATGCAAGGTTAAAGATGATTGTTCCTGAATACCTAGTGAGGGCAGGAACCCCCTTTTATGTAGGTGGCTCTGTGAGGCCGTAATCAGGGCACAAATTGTGAGGTAAGTGCCCTCAATATAGGTGTTATTTTCAACAATTCTTTACCCTTAGCTTATGCTATATTTTTACGAGAACACTATTCAATGGTACTATGCCATAACTACTAGGTAGGTAGCCACTGTGCCTATATTTTCTGTTGAGTCCTGACTACTGGGTACTTAATCCTTGATGGAGGGTGCGAATCTCTCTGCGGGTGTCACGACTGGCTCGTTATCGCTGGAATTAGCGCTATAAGCTGGTGGACTTCAGCATTCGAAGTCTCATTGAGTGCTTTCAATCTTGCCACAACGCCCCAGCGAGCTAGTCCAGGCGCCCCGCAGCTGCCATGGACTAAGCAGGTTACTTAAAACGTAGTGTCTGGGTTTCGTGCTTCTGGATACTCTCGTCAGTGTTATCAGCAAGTCGATTTGTTTTGCGACACCATCATAACGGCAACATTCCTGCGAATCCACGGTCGCCTTTGAGTCGCTAAACCCATATCGGTACTTCTCGCAGCTCGCCTTCTCCCAGCATCACTGGTTATCTCTGTCGGCGTGACGTTCTGTAGTCAGCTGGGGCAAAAGACTTCCAACGGTCGGAAGACAGCTGTAATGGCCGACGATGTTCAAAGAACTGGGGACGCAAACCCCAAGAACGAACTAGTGCAAGACGAGTCAGCCGAAGACGCCGAAACGCGGGCTACCAGACGAGAATTCAAGCAGTCGTCGATTTCGGATGGACCCTCTAATGAAGGAGCAGATGAGGGAAAGCCCGATATGGACCGCCCGGAAACACCTAGCTTGGGCGTTTCAGAGATACTGGGTGATGAGGTGCAAGAGAAAATTTCGTCGCCCAAGAAGAAACGATCCCACGACCAGTTTGAAGGGAATCAGGAACCACAAGAAAATGACAACACAGATGCTGCGTCTTCAGAATCTGCAAATGGCCGAGCGGTAGGGTGCGAGCCGGAAAAGAAGAGATATCGAGAAAAGAAATCAAGTGACACTGCACAGGTGGGTTGTTCTTGTCTCAACGCCAAGTATGTTTCTCTCCTTGGCAAACTTGACTAACATGTAAAAACTTGCTTCTATCAAGGAATCTCCTTTGTTAGAAACAACAGAGAAAATAGCGGACAAAACTCAACATGGCCTCGGCACAGATAGCGAAAAGTTCCCACGCGATGTCTCCAACACCTCGTTTGCCAAGTCCGCTTTCGGTCAGCTAGCTTCCGAGACATCTGGATTTGCTTCTTTACAATCTTCTGAGAGAAAGGGATTCTCTTCGGCCGCACAGAAACCATCATCGCTCAACCCGGCCTCATCCACACTGGTGTCCGAACAAAGGTCCGCGATCTCTGACCATGAGCCTTTTGCGGCAGGCCCTAAACTCTCCTTTGGTTCAAGCTCGGGAGCCTCTCCTTTCGCGGGCTTATCGTCGAAGACTAATGGCTTTGGGTGTATTGGATTTGGACTTCCGTCTGCTTTGTCAGGGACCAAACCTTTGAGCAGTTTCAACCCTTCTGGAATAAAAGCTCTACAGAGTGACAAAGCGGCAAGGCCCTTTGGAGCGCCAGACAGCGATGCAGGCGAAGAGGACGAAGAGGAAGAGGAGGAAGGAGAGGACGAGGATAGTGATGGTCAACTGCACGACAAGGTACGGAGAGCCTCTCCCGACAAAGACAATGAGGACAAAAGAAGGCCCAAGCTTCAAAAGAGTAAGTTCAAACTCATCCCCTATAGATCAACCGCTTCAAGATGGCGTACTAATTTTGTTTTCAAAACTAGTCGAAGTAGACGACGGCGAAGCTGGCGAGATAACCGTGCTATCAGTTCGAGCGAAAATGTTCAGCCTCGATAAGCAAAGTGGATGGAAGGAGCGGGGTGCTGGCATGCTGAAGATAAATGTCCCTCATGCATGCGTTGAATTCGATGATGCGGGGGCTGTTGTTCCGGGCAGTTTCGACGCGTCGGGTCTAGATACCGATGAAAGTTCGGCCGATGATGACGCACGGAATCCCAAGGTCGCGCGACTTATCTTGCGCCAGGATCAAACTCATCGGGTTATATTGAATACTGCCATTCTGCCCGCAATGGAGTTTCAAGAAAAGTCTTCCCTCAAATCCGTGGGAATCTTGTTCACAGCTTTGGAGGGTGTCAAGCCAGTCAGCATTACAATCAGAGTAAGAGACTTGGTATTTCTTGTACGACGTTTTGGAAATTGCTAACCGTATCATAGTTGTCTGCTGCCAACGCGAAGCTGTTTTTAAATGAGATCAAATCCATTCAACGAGAGTTGCGAGGACACTGAGGAGGATGCTTCATCCTGGACTTTGCCATGCACGTGAGCCTGAGACTTCGGTCAGCTACGAGACGGATGGTATGGAGAAAACAACTAGCTGATCGGTTTGCCAGTCGTTCATTTTTTTTTTTTATTCTTTTTCCAATTGTGCGTCTTTTTGGCCCTCAGGAACGGATTGGCGAATCAAGTTCGCGCGACAATGTCTTGAAGCGTCCGGTCGAGCAGCAACAGGAGGCAGAATTGTTGCTTGATAGACGAGTAGAGGTTTTGAGAAAATTCGAAGCAGGGCAAGGATGAACTATGACAACTATCACCTGAAAGCACACTGCCGCACTTCACTTTTCAGTCCTCTTGTGTATGTTTTCATCCTTCAAGTCCGGTGTGTTTGCCACAAGCAAGTAAACAAGTAGTGTAGGCTTTTGAACCACGAGTCAGCCACTCACCCGTAGATATGGAGAGCAACTTTAGACCACAATTGTGTAAAACAGTAGTTCGTATATTCCATTCAACAGTCTTGGTGTTATGGGCTAGAAGAGGGGGCAGTCATCTACTAGGTTTATCGAGCCTAAGCTAGAAATAATAGGATTGAAAAGTACGGAGCAGTGCACACTAAGGTCGTGGGTTCGGTGAATTTGCCACTTGAAGAATTCATGCTTCGAATATGCTAGAAACCTGGCTCTGCTAAGCTCTATACTTTTAGTAACTAGGTTTTATCATAGGTTGAAATTCGACATGCAATATATCCTTATAGACTAATAAAACTTATACCTTTAATTATTAAGATTTAGTCTTGGATCATTTTGTAAAGGTAATAATTCGGGATTTTTTTTATTTTTGATTTATATCCATAAATGTAGTATGGTAAACTGATAAGTTTTATCAATACTTATAATACCTCAGGTAGGTTGTGGTCTCCGCTGCAAAATAGGATGGTCCAGCTCCAAGTGAGGCAGTTGTGCGGATAGCGATCTCTTGTCGCGCGAGACGTACCATTGGCATCCAGTGCTCATCTCAACCCGTGCTTCTATTTATTCGTGTAGTTTTACATGGAATTCGTTGATTCCGGGCCCGCAATCTAGGTCCTTCCCCGACATACATCGTCATCTTGGACAGAAATCGTAAGGGGCCAGGCTTTTGGTCGACAGTCGTCATTGGCCGCCTGATAACGCCAGCCCGCACAATCATTTTCATGAGGTCTGATGACATAAAAGGTGCATGTCCCCTCTGTGTGTTCCAAATAACCCCGGCCTCTGGGAAGGTAAAGGGCTTTGCCCATGTGTGTACCATCCGGGGGACTAACTCCATGTCTCTTATTAGTATGCCAGGGACGAAAAATGCTAAGCCTCACACACACAAATACAGATAGATTTTTTTTATTATTTTTTTTTTTTTTTTGCAAAAGAAGGGGGCCAAAAAAGTTATACTTACATATACATGCAGCAGTAGCCGGCTCTCTTGTCGAGACCGTTGGTAAGTTCGACAGGGCTGGCAGACGCCTGAAGAGCCATAAATAGGCTTCCGAGCATGGCGTTGAACTTCATGGTAGTGGTCGGTGGGTATTTGAAGGATAAAATAAAAGTCGGCAAAAAGGATTATGGAATGTGGATTTTGGAATATGTGAAGCATGAAGAGAAGCTGCGCAGTGCATTTATAGTAGACAAATTTATAGAATTTCCTGTCCATTCTCCCCCCACCCCTTCCAAATCTTGGGCCCCCTCGGGATTATCGCTTTGACAGTCATTGACAGTCATGATGCGTCAACTAGTTCACGAACGGCGTATTTAACTCGCACCTGGCAAATAATGGTTTTTGAGATTACAAGGGGTAAAAGACTCTCATAGACGTTCAAGTGTGGCTTTTTTTTTTTTCTAGTCATAAGGATTTCTTAGATGATTTTACACCGATACAAGCTCCAACCTGACCCTCTGTTTGCTGTTCAAGCGCACGTAACTTGGCCCGCAGCTCTTAGGAGGCGGCAAAGCGAGGATAGGGATCCTACTAAAGGATACTATCCTGTTTACATCTCATGTGCTATTCATGTCATGATCATTTCCGATATGCTGGCCTGATTGGCTCGATTTCCCCCGTCATGTAGATAAATCATCGAAGCGGAGCGTTATATCCTACTTCTCCGCCGAAGTGAGATATCGTCAAAATACCCAAAATACCGGGGTTTGGGGTATGTTCATTAACCTGGGCGACGTCTTATGACTGTGACAGGAATGACCATGTCTGAAACATCCATCGATCCGGCGATCCGGTACTCCGGTATGCCCGTGGCTCAAACGAAATTTAGCTTGCTACACAGTAGTCTGAGCGATGAGGAGGAGCGTGAAACGGAACTTGTCCTGGATCGTACGAGACGCCAGACCCATTGAATGATTCCACATGGCTACGAGCCCCGCTCGGACCGCCCCTTCAGCAGCCGGGCATTGTACATCATCTTAACTGTGGTGGCCAACCGTTGGGGGGGGGGGGGGTTGGGTGGTTAAATGGCAGATACATCCTTCTCCAAGGACTGGTAGTCACAGGTTACAATCCCTTGGCCCACAGGCAAATGTATAAAAGGGAAACGCTACAGACAGCCGTTTGCCATTTTGCCATTTTGCCGTTCTGCCATTTGGGCAACGGGCAACGGGCAACGACCCCCTGTTCCTCGTCCATGCGTCCCTCCACTACTCTCATTTCCCACATGCCTTGCCGCGTTGGCTATACAACAAAATGGAACAAAATGAGATTATCTCCGGTAACATACATATTTAGAATTTCTGCGACTATAACCTGTTTGGGTCCAAAAAAAAAAAAAAAAATTAAAAATTGGAGAACGCGTTTCTCTAGGCAATATGCTGCACCGAGAGGTTATAGAGATATTCACAATCTACTAGAGTTTCGCATCATGCGCATGCGTGAAGGCATCAAGATTGAACTATACGGGGGTTGACTGGGTAAATTCCGTGCTAAGCTGTATCCGACTGTAGTCGAGAGTCTACTGTCCGGGAAGCAGTGCGCATCAAGATTGCCTATATAGACCTCTTGATCTATCCTGGAATCACAAAGCGTTCTAGCACCAGATTCTCCCCGCGTTTCATTTTCTTCATTTTCCCCATTTCCCCCTCATCATCACCATGAAGTTCACAACTGTGCTTGGAAGCCTGTTTTTCACGGCTCTTCAAGTAGCTGCCGTACCCGTTGATGAAAGCCCATATATTCATCTCAAACCTGGTACACTCGACGCAAGAGACAACCCAGGATATTGTTGCGTGGGAACGTAAGTAGTTTCCCCCGACCCTTTGTGTGTGTGTATGCATAAGGCGGAGCACACACACGCATACAGTGTCCCATTTTGTCGTTCCATGACTAAAACACAAATAACAGGACAACCGAGTCCGGCGACCATAGGGCACTCTACGTCCCAAGAGGCCAGATTGATTATACCTTTTATCCTGGAGCGGCGGACGATTGCGAGTGGACCATTGCAAGATCAGCGTCCAGCTGTGATGGGTGGCGTTTTGAGTTAACCAAGGAATGTAAAAAGCGTGAAGACTCCTTGCTTGAATACGCGGTTCAGCCCGATTCGTTCTGCAAGCAGTACATCAAGCATCAATAAATTTGCCCATCCAAAAAGAACAGAGGGCAGAGTTCTATGGTAGAGCCTTTACTAAAAAGGGCATTCTTTCTACGTCAGAGCTCAATAATACCTAGCTTCAGAGACTTTTATAAGGCTTTTATAAGTCGACTTTTTCATACTATATTTTGTAAAAAATTTCATTCACGCCAGTAGCCGTGGAAATTAACAGTCAAATCAAGACTCTAGCTTCGAGTTCTATCTTGTGGTACTGAAATATAGCTGCGGGTTGACTTTGAATATGTATAAGTCTTCCTTACCTTTATAGCATTGACATGATGATGTAAAAAAAAACCTTTCTAGTCGACTTAATATTTTATTCTACAAGTAGATTATCTGTAATGGGAAAAGGGCATTACAGGGTGTAAATGAACAAAAGTCTCATGCATTGCGGGTTCAACTGTCGTCTCATCTCTATACACACACTATGCATCACGGCTAAGAAATGTAAAGTAAAGGATCTGATATTGGGGACTCACTGTATCACTAACAACGAAGTTCAAATTACCCCTGGATCATTCTACAGATAAACCACCAGTGCTAAATAAGCCAGGACCCGACTTCCCGGCACAATTCCCATGCTCACAACGTGCCGCGATTGTGCGGTTTTGTATCGGCATATGCTCAGCTAATGAAGCATAAGCATCCCAGACCAACATAAAAGATGAACAGAGGATATACTGCAATGGCAACTCGATTCTTGACCACACCGCTTCCACCCAGAATGCTCACGCCCGCAGCGAGAGACCATGCCACGAGGATGATGTAGATGGGAATTCGTGGAATCCAGTGAAGACCGAGAGCCGAAAGCAGACCAGCAATCACGAGTGGAAACAGGGTGTAGCCGATGATACAGACGCTTTGCGCAAAAGAACTGCCATATGACCAAATTAGTGCATTGTTCCGGAGAGCCTTACTCCTTTCAAACAAGTTGGATGGCGACCTACATGTTGCCACCTAATAGTTTTATTTGCAGTGTGACGACTGCCTCACCGAGCCAGATCATGGCAAACACGCCACTGAACACCGTATCTTTCTGTTCGGCTCGAGCGGCAATACTGAGAAGCAAGCTCAGAAGCAGGCAGAAGATGAGCGGACCCCAAAGATCCCAATCACGCAGGCCGGGGCTCATGTTGCTTTGAAGAAGCGTTTCGGCATCCATCATGCGACTAGCCAAGCCTGTCAGCTCCTCTCGAGTACCAGTAATCCCAGCGCCGCGCATGTTGGAGTAAGCGCCGCGCAGGCCAGCCTGGGTATCAAACATGGTGCCGCCGAGGAGGTATCGAGGATACAAGACTTCTCTCAGCTTGGCCCAGACAGCGAATAGATCGCGGCGTAGTGTTTCCCAAACGGTTTCATCGATCGTGTTTTGCGGCGCGCGCCTATCCTCACCGGGGATAGAGGACGTAAGATAGCTTTCATCGAGCGGTCTCGAGGACGAGCTAGATCCTATAGCTCCCCTGAGGGGTTGACGCGAAGACTGGCTTCCGAGAGGGTCATCGAATTCATCGAGGTCGGCTGCGCAACAAAAAAAGAACCGTTAAAAAGTTGCTGCTTCCTCGTCATAACATGCAGAATGGAAATATCCAATTGGCCACATGCGTGTTTCGCTAGGGCAGATGCATACCGTTATCCGGATCAATCAAATCAGCATCATCTAAGCTGGCACGATGATAGTTATCCATTGCGCTGGAGGAGGCCATGATGCATTCCCTCCGCTGTGTCGAATTCGCTCAACGTTTACGTCTGGCCGCCGTTTTGGACTCAACTGCACGTCAACAGTAATTTAGGTAAGCAATCTTCTCTGGTAAAAGTTCCGAACTTTGGGCTGAAGCGCTGTTGCATTATTTAACACGTACTGTCTAGAGGCAGGGTCGTACCGCCGACGTTGGGAATTAAGACAGGATGCTGCAGGTTGGACGCCCGCATATCTCTACCTTGCTCAAGATGGAAGCCACCTGGCCAGCTTCTACACCACCAGCCAATCAAACAGCACGCTGCGTCCTGACCATGCGACTCTCCAACGAACCAGACAAGCCAGCCTACAAGTTGTGGCACCACGATTGGAAAGCATCCACAACCAAGAGAAAAGGGGACCTTATGAGAGTTGCTGGCTTTGTTTGCCGGATTGCGCAATCACTTCTTCTCCTTCGTCTTCTTCTTCTTCGGGCAACGGATGACGAGACCAAATTAGACAAATATACTACAACGGCGTTGGAGCTGTACGTGCATGCCCCAAAACACAGCGTCTCATGGCGGCCCAGGACGACGATCACTTTGAGTTGCCCAAGCTACGCGTCTCATTCGGGTTTGAGGTATAAATGCACAAATCAAAAGTCGAATCTATGACACCAAGTTTTAGCAACTGATTCTTGCGGGGAAAGAATGACACACGGTTTTTGTGCCATGATGACAATGTAGCAGGTAATGTCTAAAACCAGCCAACTCGGTTATTACGCAACCACCCCCCTTCAATTCTGGTGAATTGTTATCAGGTCTAATATTTCCTTATGAAGAATTCTTCGACGTCAAATTCTGTCCATATCAACCACTAGATCAAGACGCCGTATTCGCGGCTGTCAGCAAAAAACATGTATGATGCGCATTCTGTCGGGGAGGGGGGGCTGTGACATCTATCGAGGTCATCATCTCGTCTTCCTCTTCAGCTAAAGATTCCCAGATATTTATATGCAGGCTGTCAAAGCACACCGGTGACTCTAACCCATGCGAGGTCATCAAAGTGATACGTGACGAAGATGTACGTGCTTTGCCCCGCGACGTTACCAATGCGTTGTGATGTCTGACGTCTGCTTCTCGGCTAGGAAGAATCATCTGGTTGTTGCTGCACCTGGACAAAAGATCGTGTCTCGGGGGCTCCATACATCTGTATAGGTGGTGTTGACGCAAAAGTAAAAATATACGACGTCTCAAACGGAAGTCTAGTTCGGGTACGAATGCCATCATCGCCAACAGCAGCAAGTCGAACTGACGCTTCACATTACAGTGTTTTGTAGGACACGGCGGAGTAGGTCATCTTTTTTTT